>JBBMFX010000037.1:19128627-19142433 GCA_037832545.1 Rhabdalestes septentrionalis | reverse complement strand
CCCCCCCCCCCCCCCCCCCCCCCCCCCCCCCCCCCCCCCCCTCCCCCCCCCCCCCCCCCCCCCCCCCCCCCCCCCACTCATCTTTTTACTTTGGAGCCTATAGGATCCTTGTTACACCTCTGAGTGTGTTGCATAAGAACATTTTAGTCTACCATAGATGTGACTGGTTGTTTCTATTTGAGACGAAACTAAAACTATTGCTAGAAGCATCACTCATATTCTATACCTAGGCAGATATTATTTAGGATTTGTTAATAAATCCAAGGAGCCATATGCCTTTTTCACCAGCTTGATAACCAAGCATATGTCTATTGGGTCTCCTTTTCGAACAACATGACCACCACAAGGTTTCTGAATAAATAAAACTGTCTTTATTTCACATAAAATAAGCATTCTCTTTATAAAACAATTATACACAAGTCAGTATGAAAAGACACAAGTGGACACACTCTAATATAAAAGCCATTCATCCAAAACAAAATAAAGAGAGTCACTTTTTGAAACTAATGTGCCAGCTGTGGTCCTGCACCTGCAGAGTTTCAGTGCTTTTCCAACGCCAGAGTCAGGAGATGAGTGCAGGTGACTTCCAACTGCTGTCAACGGGCCTGGTGTGTTTTCAGTGCGTCTCCCTTTAACGTGCATCACCATTAATCACAGCATATTTGAACTCTGTTACAGTAATGGCACAAGAGTGCGCCTCGTTCTTGGTTAAAGCACCTCGTCTCTCAGTCAGTAGTCCATGCAGAAGTTCCTTATATGTGCGCTCTGGTGCGGATTTTTTTTTGGTCAGCGCGCGCTGCTTGCATGCTTTTAAGGATCAGAAAAAGTTCGTTTTGCCTCAGTAGCTGTCGAACCACGTGCTGAAGTCCAGCAACTCGTGCTCCTCGGAGCTGAGGGGCTCGTAGCTCTCGTAGAATCCACCGCACTCGTCCGAGGAGGAGCAGGCGGAGCGCGGAGACTCCGGTCCCGCGGAGCTGGAGCTGGAGGCGCCCGGGGAGGAGGCAGTGCGCGTCGCTGCGTCGTGCTCGTTCACGAGCCTCTGGAGCGCCCGAATGTACTCAACGGCCGAGCGCAGGGTCTCCACTTTGCTCATCTTCTTGCTGGCGGCGCCGCTGGGTACGTGCTGGCGGAGGGTCTGGAAGCCCAGGTTCACCTGCTTGACGCGGTTGCGCTCGCGCTCGTTACGCCGCGCCACCGCAACTGGTGTCTGCAGCGGACACACGGAGACGAAGCGGAGCCTGCGTGTGCACCGGAGGCGCTCGGGACTACTGCTGCTGCTGCTGCTCACCGTTCTGGACCCGGGAGAGACGACCGAGCGCGCCGGTGCGAGGACAGAGGTCTCCATCTCCACAAAGTGCATCAGGAAACGGAGAGAACTGACGAGGAGCGAGGACTGCGAGGAAGATGCAACAGGTTTTGCAGTGGTGGTGGTCGCGCACCGTGCTCGTGCCTTTCGCGTGGTCGTGCGCAACAGGACCGTGCGTGTGTGTTGCTGGTGGCGCCTGTTCAACTTTTGGAATGACGGGTGGCACGCGGTGCCTTTTCAACACGCGCACGCCACCGGCGCCCCCTCCTCTCACCACACACACACACACACACAGGGAGCTGCATGCTCCCTCACATCGCCCCGCCTCCAACACCCTGACCATCTCCAACCCACACCTCCCCCTCCTCCACAAGCCCACGCGCCACGCGCACGAGCCGAGCACAAATTTACATTTGGGCGCGTGGTTATGGAGTCTGAGAAGAAACCATAGAAAGAAAAGTTTTTAAAAGGGGTCTGAATAGAAAGGGGCTGACAGGGTGATGGATTTCAGAGAATCGGTTTTACGTGGTGAGACTTTGTGGATTTTAACCAGAGGTTTCTCCTCCATACAGGCCGTTAAAACTTGCTGCCACTCACTTAACTCCACACCACCAATCAGGATACATATATATATATATATATATATATATATATTTTTTTTTTTTTTTTTTTTAAGTTATGTTTGAGGAGACATTGAGGAAATGTGCGTGTGTTTGTGTGTGCATAAATTGACTCTGTTAGGCTACTGTGCCAACAGCAGTTTGAAAGAAAAAAAACAAAACAAGTTAGCTATATATTAATTGGCACACTTGGGAAAAATATCTTCAATGGTCTTCCTTTATTTTATACTTCAGGCAGCCTGTTTACCAGAATAACATCAGAGTCTTCTCCTGTTATCGAGAACTGGAGAATTCAGGACCAGGAGACCACTCCTCAATACACACCCTCTACAGATCCTCTGGATCCTTCTGTGCTCTGCTAATCTTCCAGACAGGCACTCCACAGCTCTGGATGTCTTCTTAATCATTGCTCTAATAGTAGGTCTAGGAATTTTTATATCATATTTTATGTTCTTGTATTTTATCACAAATTTGACTTCTTTGTTTCACCTTCTTTGTTTATATTTATACTCCATGTGAAATGTGTGTCTATGAATGACCACTGTAAAGTTCCTGAACACTCAGGTTCACTTAAAAAAGAGAAATTTAAATGAGAATTGGAATACGTTTTCTCATACTAAAAATACTCAGTTTTCTTAAGGGTGGTCAGTGTGAGATTGCAATAATTAACAATAGACAATTTTTCAGATTGTTAGGCAGTTTACTGTATATAACCAATATATTTCCAGTGTACCTACACACAAACTGGAGTGTAGAATTCTTTCTCTGCTTGAAACCCATTCAACAAGTGAAGCAGTGGGCAGTTGTCGACCGTGCCCGGAGAGCAGTGTGTGGGGATGATACCTTGCTCAAGGGTACCTCAGTGGTGCCACTGGCAGTCCTGGGATTCAAACCCATAACCTTCTAATCACAGGGGCAACTCCCGAACTACTAGGCCACCAGCTGAGGATGAGGATGGCTAACACACACCATGCACAGAGGGCACCCAGTTTAACCCTCTGGTCTTGTTGCAGGCCATTTGTGTTCATTTCACTCTTTCTTTTGACCATTTTAGCGATGTTAATGCATATGGAATGGAATTTTCTCAGATATTTTAATTTTTAACCTCAACTCATTAAATATATCAATAATATATGCCATACATCCAACTGTAACTCTTGGCATATTCATGGACACTTTTGGCCAATTGAAACCCATGAAAACTACATGTTTTAATTCCTCATTATTAACACAGTTAAACAATACAGTTTAGGTCAAAATGCTTTCATTCTAAACTCAGCACTTGAGAAATTTAGGTTTTAGTGTTTTCTACCAGATTATGTCATTTATCTATTTTTGGTCAATATGGGAGTTTGATGGCCTACTGCACTCCAGTGGAACAAATGAATGATATAGGTGATGATTTTTACATAAGTGTGACTTTAAGGATATCAGATAAAATTTGTGTTTGTGCATTTAAAAAAAATCAGCGTTGTTGCTTATCAGTTACATATTTCAGACTTGTTGCATTTGTGCCATTTTTGAAGTTGTTTACTAACAAGGGCATTGTGCAAACAAACTGGTATTTGAGGGATTTAAAAAAGACAAAGGATATTTGATACTTATACTCAGAACTGATGTTTGTTAAAAACATGTAGTAAAACTAGCAAAAAATTATACAAAATATATTACAATTATGTAGACATATGTGACCATTAAATAAAATATGATATAAAATTACTCACTTGGCCAAAATTGATAAATGACATAATCTGGAAGAGTTTGAGTTTAGAATGAAAGCATTTTAACCTAAGTTGTATGATTTAACAGTGTAGATAGAAAGGAATTGAAAAATGTAGTTTTAGTGCGTTTAGAGCAAGAGAGTTAAACGTGTAAAAATTTGTTTACACATTTATACATTTTTCAACACATTTCTTCGTTAGCAACATATTTAGCCTTTATTAATTGTAACTATATAACTCGTCTCACAAATATTTCAGGGTCACATTTCACAACATGTAGTACGTGTGTATCTTTATGTGACAAAGAATCCTGAATCTAGAACCAACAGATTAGGTATTTCTGATCAAAGACCTTCAACAGCCCCTGTTTTGATTTTTATAACACCTGCCTTAATAAACATCTCCCTCTAGTGGTGGGGGAACTGTAACACATTCCTTTATTGTCCATAAACTTAAGAATAAGCCGATCTGATTAACCTACAGTTCACAACAGGCTTATTTCTTACCTTTTTTCTATATCATGAAAATATTCTGCACAGTAAAAGAAAAAAAATTCCATCCAGGAAGATCCAACATGCAGCAGTTGTTCGAAAGCATTTTTTCCAGGAATCAGTCTTTCAAACCTACAGAGCTGCTGAGAAAAGAAAAAAATATTTAAAAAACATGGAAATTGATGAATCCTAATCAATCTAGAAATAAAACGATATAATACCTGACAGGAAACAGCAGCTCAGTCCTGCGTGTGTGTCCTTTGCGACAGGTCAGTTTGGCTTCTGAAATCCTGTGAAAACAAATAGGCATCCCTTAAATAGACATCATTAATGCTGTAGATGTCAGTGGCCTTAAAATGTAATTACTGACAATGGTTAACAAGTTACTGAATTTGGACCTGAACTTACATGTTAAACTTCGCTGATCCTGAAGGATCGAGCCAGTCTTGCCAGTCCCGCCACTCGAAGTAGTCCGAGCAGCCGCGCTCTTTACATGGACTGTGTACAAACTGGCAGAGTCCTTTCCACTGCTGAGCCAGCTGAGCCAGGCGCATCATTATCACCTTTATCATATCCCAGGCCTTCTGGATGTCTGCGGACTTTGGCACTGAAAGAGTTAATAACTAGGTGTAAATACAAAATGTTTATGAAATTTTTGAAAAATCCAACTCATTATTATTACCACTTATTTTGATAAATCAGTTTGAAGGTGCCACTTATTTTGGAGTATTTGATCAATAAACTGTCAATAGACCCTCCAGTCACATCAGTGCATTCAGTGTATGTCTAGAGTCCTTTATGTAATATTAAAATCTTTGGTTTGCCAGGATTATGGGCTTATTCAGTCGACAGCTCACTCATGAACAGCAAACCCAATGAAAGTGACATCAGCCATGTTTTACCGTCGCTGTCTTTGCCTCGTATCTCAATGAACTGATCCCCGTCTTTAATGTGCTCTCGGAGCAGAATGCGCCTGTTGCCGCATGAGAAGAGACTCTGGTCTTTCCCGATCCAGTATATGGAGTAAATGGAGCAGATCTTGATGACAAGCCTGTACAAAATAAACAAAACCAATAAGGATGGATCTCCTCCTCTTTTCCTCATCCACATCTGGGTTGTTTGTCATTACACAAGGTATTTGTGCTACATTAGCTTGACAATCTTTTACCATCTGGTTAAAGATGTCTCCGTCACCAGTAAAGGTTCTTGACAAACAAGAAAATAGAGAAAACCCTCAATTTTTAGCTTCAGAGAAAACACAACAAACTGGCTTTTTAAAAAGGTCTGTTCTATACATCGAAAACAAGATTTACTAAAAACCTTTACTATGAATCTACTCTGATCATTTCATATTTCTCCTTTTGAAACTGATGAGTATTTTATTATTTATTCTTTTATGATTATTTCACTAATTTCTTGACATGAGAGTCTTTTTCTGTCTTTCGTCACATACATATGTTCATTTTTTGACTTAATGAAAATCATTGTGTTTATTTCAAGAAATAATGTTGGGCACAGGCAAAATTATCTTATGAAATTACTCAAAAAGGAAAACCATTTAGAAATTAAATAATCCCACAATATGTTTACATTAAATATGAGATGAATATGGTTTATATTTTCAACAAGACATTTCTTGTAGCTTATAATAATAAATGAATTAGTTCATTATGCAGGCACAGATTAAGTCTATACCAAAAAACATTTTCAACCACAAGCCAATTTCAATGTAGTGGAAATGAAAACCTACTATGACAGCTGTCATAAACCTATACACATGTCTCAGCTACAAATAAGGCTGCTTTACTCAGCTGTGATGTCAGTTCACCTCACAAAATGTTTTGTTATGATCAGGCCTTAATAAATGTGGGTAAAATTCTTGACCTGAGGTTTTACAGATAGTGTAAACTGACCATTTAACATATGTGAACACACCACAGCACACAGTGTGGATAGGGTGAAATTATTTTCATTATTTAACCCATTCACTAAGTGAAGCAACAGAGAGCCAGAAACACAGTGCCCAGAGACCAGTATGAGGGGATGGTAGCTTACTCAAGGGTACCTTACCTCTGAGGTGCCACTAGAATCTTGGGATTCGAACCCACAACCTACTGCTAACAGGGCCAACTCCCTAACCACCAGATCACCAGCTGACCGATGTCTTATTACCAAAGATCCTTGATGTAGGCTTGAAACCCATACTGATCTTATATTTTAAGGAGCTGATTTTACCTGTGGAAGAATCCGTGAGGTATCTCAGGGAGGAAGTAAACCTGGACGTTGATGTCTTCCAGATTGTCCTGCCCCCACATCTTCTCAACCTCCATATTGTTAGTCAAGTAACTCGGGAACACACAGGCTCCTTCTGGGTTGTACACAAAAGGATCTGAAGGCTCCCATTTTTTGTTTGGACAAAACTCCTGGGCTGCAGGGTTGAGGCGGGAATTGTCCTTGGTCGGAAGGCAAACGTCAAAGTGCTGTAACAGCTTGAGAAGGTTCCCAGTCTTCTTCTTGGTCCCAACTATGTCCTCAATCAGTTCCTCGTCATTAATGCCGGACCTCTTCAGTTCCTCGCGCACCAGTATCCGTATAGCCACGTTGCTCAGGGTAGCTCTTTCCTTGAAGTCACTAATCCAACGGTTTCTGTGCTTGTGAAGTGCATTCTCTGACTTTAGAACCGTGTTGGAAATCTTTGTAAGCACATCGACCAAGTCGTGTCTTACAATAGCCTGCGACAGAATGAAACAGGAAAGCAATTAGTTCTGCAAAAGTGCCAGGTCACAGGTCTGAATTTCGCAACTTGCTCTAACAAACCTTGAACAAGGCGATGAGGAAGGATGGTTTCACAAAGACCATGTCCCTCAAGTCTGCGATGTCCGTGTACCACATAATGATCCCAATTCTGTGCAGATACTGAAGAATAAACCGCATCTTTTCATGGTCCAATTCACTATGCCTATTCTTTAGGTAGTATAGGAGATCTTCTCGTGTCACTAATCCTATTGGAAGAAGAGAAAAGAAACAAATTCACCTGGTTTGTATGTTTGTCACTAAACTGTAAAGCTCATTAGAGAAAGACACTAACCATGTTGAGGAATGTCACCATCACTTAATAGGTGCTGAATAGCAGCTTCTATTTCCTGGTAGCACTGAGGCAGTGTCTGTTCCATGAAAGGAAATGTGTTTTTATTGGAAATCACATCCTTAATATGAGCCTGCAAGTAGGTTATGTCCTCATTTTTAGTGCAATCAATGGGTATAAGATCAAGAACCTGAAAATAAAGAAGAGACAGGACAGAACAAATGAATGCAAAACTCTCAATGCCTAATTAGATTTGTATATATTGTGTATATGTTCTTGCCTCCAAATGTATATGTTCTTGCCAGAAAGCACTTTCTTAGTGCAGCACATCAGTGCTTAATACTGAAAGATATTCCAAATTATAATAATAATCCAAATATTACTGCTATTGCAAACCTTCAATGAGGTTCTTAGTGGTCTATTAGCTTCAAGCTAACACTGCTGGACCCTTGTTTGCTTTAATAGTTAAAGGAGTTTTAGCCTATATGTGGACATTTCAACAGAGAGACAGGCAACATATTCTCGATTTGTATTTTGTTGTTGCACGGTTAACCCTTAGTCTTTAAGCTAAGCCTAAATATCATTCAGTACTGTTGGTTGTCCACTAAGATTTTCGGACATTTATATGCTTGAAAAATTGTGACCCATTTGTAAATGCAAAAAAGATATTCACGAATGAAATCACACATTTCTGTGCCAAAATGTCCTACACTAAACAATGAGCCCATTTAAAAGTCTGACTGTATAGTCTGGTGAATCAGTTCTGAATCTTTCAAATGAGAACTGCCATGCATCTAAGAACTGACTCCCCCCATGAATGACACTAACCTTCAGTTTGTACTCTGTGAGACGCTCAAGGTCACTCATCTGTTCAGAAAACAGGGAGTGGTCCTCGAATTCCTCAAGATTCCTCCTTTGCTGCTCTAAGTTCTCTTTTCGCTCTGACAGCATGTGCTTCACTTTCTCCTCAACGTCGTTCTTTTTCTGCAGCACCTCCACCCCATCCTGGCACCGGTCAGTATGAGTGCCCACCAACAGAACCACTGAGTTTGGAACCTTGAGCTGGATGTTGTTGATCCAAAAGCCAACTTTCTCACTGAAAGACTGAGGATCCTCCACACTGTAGCTGTACAATTAAGAATATCGCCTTGTAAATGAAAACAACATTGAAATAAGTGGAGATCTTTGTTCAAATAAAAAAATTCAGCTATGTTTCAATACCTGGAAAGATCAACAGCCACGATGACAAAAGCCTGAGAAGTTATGAAGACATGATGGGTGATGTAGTACTCCTCTTGGCCGGCAAAGTCCCAAAAGAGGAAACGAACCCCATCTCGATCAAGTTCGCGGATTTCAATACCTACAGTACGATCGGCTTCATCCACAGCTACAGGACGTCCACGCATCAAACTGTGGCATAGAGTGGACTTTCCTGCCATAGAGGACCCCAGGAACATGGTTTTAATGGTGCAAATGCTACAGGAACTGTCTTCTAACATTGTAAAATAGCTTTGGATATCCTTCAACCCCCCTGCACAGATCTCCTCTGGTGGCTTTCTTAACGGATTGCCATTAGCCTTGAATACGGCCAAGCTCTGGGTTTGAAAGAGGGAGCGTGGAAGTTCGGTCAACTGGTTGTTTTCCACGTACAGGTCTTTAAGTCGATGAAGACTCAAAAGAGGCTGCAGATCCTTCAGGCTGTTGTTGGAAAGGTTCAAATAGGTGAGGCTCTCATTCTTCATGTCCGAAGGTAACCTGGCTAGCCGGTTTGTGCTCATCTTAAGAAACTGCAGCTTCTTCAGGGAAGGAAATATACCATCAGGTATGCTCTTGATATTGTTCTGGTTAATGTAGAGTTTCACCAAACGCCGCAGCAGGCTGATCTCCTGGGGGAACTCCACAAGCTCATTCCTGGACAGAATCAGCTCTGTCAGGTTTGACAAGGAGGAGATTCCAGCAACCAGTCGGAGTCTGTTCCTCTGCAGGTCAACCTTGAAAACATCCTTACCTTTCGTAAAGAGGGAGTCGGGGAGTGATCTGAGTTTCTGTCCTGAAAGGTCCTCCTCCTTTTTTCCATGATGAACGCCTGAGGAGTCATGTCAACAGAGAGAGAACGTTAGTTTCCATCAATGTTTGATTTGCTTCTCTGGTAGGACGGTATCAATGGCAAATATATCTTATCAACCACTTAAAATCTTATTTTTCAATTATTCATTCGAAGGCTTGTTAAAGAGTAATGCTAATGAATTATTCAGTAACTAAAGTAAAAAAAAACATGTTAGGTTCAAACAAAAAAACTAAACATGCAGTGGCTTCTAAATGTATTCAACCCCTTTGAAAGTCCTCATATTTTTCAAGATTAATGTAGAACAGGGGTGTCCAAACTTTTAGCAAAAAGGGCTAAATCTGATCAACTAAAGATGCCTGCAGGCCAATATATCTTTCTGACATTTTTTTAACCACAAACCTTAGTGGAGAGTCAGTTAACATTAAACAAACTGTATAAAAAACCTTAAATTTCCATGAGTTTGATAAAAAATCTTTGCCTCATGCACATTAAACAGGAGTTAGTGGTCTGTTATCACTAAAGTTTAAACCAAGTGAATTTTACCCTTGTATTTTACAAACTCATTCAGAAAGCAATTGTTTGTGTCACATCCACAGGTATATAACCAAATTCTATTTAAGTCCCATAAATCCAAGTTCATTCATGTGCTTTAGGCTTTTCACTGTTAATAGTGACAGACAGGGGCGTAGCACCAAATTCTGAGCCCTATGCACAAGCAGTGGCCATCGGCCCCCGTAAGCTCGAGGTTCACAACTACCTACAATCCCCCACTTGGGGCCCTGGTAATTTAGTCCCACATTTCACCCAACTACAATGCCCCTGGTGACAGATGTTACTGTTCAAAACACTCAATTTCATACTGATCAAGAAACAGATAACCTGACACTAATTCGTTCCAGTCGCCGTGGCAGAAATGAGTGGAGGGTTTGCGGCACGGATGCAGAGCCAAAGAATACTAGTATTGTATTGCCACCGTGTGGTGTAACGATGAATTACATTTTCCAAGTTTATGATTGATTTATTCTGACAGAGTTAGCAAGCCACAAATAACACATTATAAGACCAAAGCTGCAGGCCGTATGGAATCTGACAGTGGGCCTTTACTGTCCCATGGGCCAGACGTGCCTGATGCAGAACATCGACTTTCTGCACACATTGTTCTGGCTTTCCCTCCAAAATGACCCTTTTTCTCTTCAGAGAGACAACCGTACAAGTAGTACCTAATTACATTTAATTATTGTAAAATAAGAGTCTCATTTGTGTTGATTGTGACTGTTATCTGTTGAAAAGTAGCCTTTTTTGTCTTTGAAAATATACTGGAGCAAAAGAGCTCACACCTGCCTTCATTTCCTGTTTGTTTTTATTATGGGGACTTTTATTATGACAGCTGATCTCATCAGTCATTATCTGTTTACATTATGTGTTTCAGCTGACGAGCGCTCAGGGAAGGAGATGTTTGTGTTAAATGGTAAACTGAGCAGTTGGTGTTATATTTAAGTTCATTTGTGATGGACCCTAGTGTCAGTCCACCTTCATACTGAAAAGCGTTATATTGTCTCCTTTCTCCTTTTGTTCTGTGTTTGGTTTATGGCCCTTGAGCCAGTTTGTTTTGGTTTATAAATAAAAATTATCGCAGTGGATGTCTGCCTATGTGCCTGCCCTCATTGTGGCGAAAAATGGGATTCGTGACAGCATAAGGAAACTCTGTATATATTTTATGATCAAGAAACCTATGATGACTTTCAAGGGGGCTGTATACTTTTGCCAGCCACTATTGCTGGTCAAACATGAGTGCCGATGCTTTCAGACAGGTGTACTGTATGAGGGAGTTGAATTAACATCCTTCCATCCTCATTCACGTGAACAGAAATATAAAGCAGGGTGAAGATGACAATAGGAAAAATGACTTTGCAAGAGGGTTTCCCCTAAACTGCGGACCTTCAGGAGCTTCAGCCACAAATATCTCAATCACCTAGTGTTTCAATTGGAACTGTGACTAAAGTGTTAACTGTATATAAAGTGTTACCCCACTGATGGGGTTCGGGTTCTCTTTTGCCTTTAGAGGGAAGAGTTACTTTCCCAACCTTTCTGGCCTTTGTCCCAGGATTAAACTTTTTTATCTGAATGGGTGTGGCTTCCTTCAGAATGATAGTGGCCCCACATACAAGGCAGGAGGGATCACTGAATTGTTCGATAAATATGAAAAAGATGTATATCATGTTTTCTGGCCTTTGCAGTGACCAAATCTCAAGCACTCAAATAACTATGGGAGATTGTGAATGGCAGCACAGTCCAACACCACAAACAAAAGACTATCTGAGGTATTGTCTTTTGAAATAATGTCATTCTATCCCTCCAGGACCCTCCAGAAATGTGTGTATAAAATCTACACTGTGAATAAAATCTACACTGAAGTTCATCAAAGCTGTTCTGACAGCTCATACTGCCCCAGCACTGACATGTATGACATTTAGGAAACTGTGTTGATACTCATTGATTGTATGCATTCGATACCTAAAACACATATACAAGACATACATAACAAAACACAGCCACCCATACACACATTCAAAGAAGCACAAAAAATCACTAAGTAGGAGTGACCAAACATTATCAGTTGGCAGGGCTAAAGCACAATGATGTGGTGGGCCGAGGGTTGATGAAACAAAATACATAAAAATTAAGGATGTAATTAAGCTTCAAAGCTTTTGAAATGTATTTTACTCCTAAAATACTATCCAAAATTAATTTGAGAGAATAAAAGTGTGTAAAATGTTTATGGTATAGCAGTTTGTTTGTCCGCTTCTAGGTTGAGGGGCGGCCCAGGGTAACTTTTTGATTAAACAAGTTCAATATTCTTAGTAACTTAAACACCACATTTGTCTCAACTTGAGTGCCATCTTAACTCCACCGAGTGTACAGGACAACAAACCAGTTTTTGGTGGTGAGATGCGGTTATTACATTTTTATTACACCTGAACTACACAAAAATCAGTAAATATATTCAAGATGAACAAAGAAAGATGGAAAGGTTTCTTACCATTTGAAGAGGGCATAGTGACGAGGAGCCGGTATAGAAACCTTCACTATCTCTTCCCCACATTCCAGGTATCAACCACTTCCTCCTTATTTTCAGGGGAGGGACTGCTGAGTCAACCACCAATGGCAGAACTGTCAGCTACCTTATGTCTCTTTTTTCTACTGTCTCTCTCTCTCTCTCTCTCTCTCTCATGTAAGAGATATTGCATTCATGCTTAATATTTTTTCTATTGTTTCAAGCCATCATCCATATTACAGTATTAATTCTAACTTTTCTCACAAGACCCACAACTGACAATCTTTTAAACAAGATCATTTCAATCACAACTGAGTTGAACACCTTGAACCAGTCAGCAGTGCATCTTATGTACAACATACAGACGCGCAGCTTATGTAAGGTCTATTAGCCATTTGATTTCATTTACTGCACAAGTACTTTGTTTCACTTTTATTTTTTCCCTACATCTACACACATGGCTTTCAGTTTCGGTCACGTGACACACACATTGTTTACACAAAGGATAGTGCTGCCATCATGTGACCACTGTGAGCAGCTGCATAAAACAGTACAACCATCTCTGGTCAATGTTCATGATAATGCCGACAGGTTGAAAGCTGGACAAGTTTTAAAACATGGTATGGAAAAAGAGGAACAAATATCTTCATCTGTCCATCTTCTGTCGTCTTTTCCTCTTGTGAGTGACTTGCTTGTCTATCTTCAGAGAATTTAGTAGAAGGTTGTTTGTTTTGTGTTCTTCGCTAGCAGGCCAGGATGATTTTAAAAGGTATCTGGGCACATGCTGTGAAGTAGAAAAAACAAAATAATGAATAAAACGGATAAAAAAAATGTATTACATGATACTCTGATTTTATTAAAAGGATCTAGCAGAAAATATATATATCACCACTGTCAAAAGAAATTATGAGAATATCTTATCTTAGGGATTCTTATTATTATACACATTCAGTGTGCTTTGCATTGATAACATCATGTTCTTGCAATAAGAAGCTTAAAATTTACATGAAAGCTGGATGTAATATCCATTAAAATCGGTTAAACACGATAAAAACATATGTCTATAAAATACAAATAAAAGTGCATGATATTTGACTTAAAGCAGCACAAAATAAGGCTGTTTTACTTTCTTGTTAGCTGTTAACAGTGGGGGCATATCTGATTTCCAGTGGGCAGCATAATGTCTAAATGCTATTTTACCTCACTTCAGTTCTGCCCTGGACATCACAGCTGGTGGCCTAGTCGTCAGGGAATGATCAAAAAGTTGCAGGTTTGAATCCCAGCACTGCCAGTGGTACCACTGAAGTACGCTTTAGCAAAGTAGTGTCCCCAAACACTGCATTACTGTCTACCTGTCACGGCGTAAGCCGCAGGGGAAAGGACAAGATGAAGGGAGGACGCTTGCAGCGGATTGATACTTGTTTATTTTGGATTTCAATTCAGACACGAAGCCCAAACGA
>JBBMFX010000037.1:19106099-19120713 GCA_037832545.1 Rhabdalestes septentrionalis | reverse complement strand
TCTCTGAGCTGGTTGACTGTGATTCATTTGTGTGTGTGTGTGTGTGTGTGTGTGTGTGTGTGTGTGTGTGTGTGTGTTAAAGTATATCTGCCTGATCACATGGTTGATTCCTTAGCCCTTTAATAAACAGATTCATTTACACTTCAGTGAACAACTAATGTCAGCAGTACCCACACACTCTGACAACCCCCATTATGCATTAAGCAAAAAAAGTCCTTCAGTCAACTCCCACACCCCACGTTTTGAAGACCACTACAAAAAAGGGGTCATTAGAGCTTCACAGAGGTAAGAGCAAAAAGTCACCACAACACATTTACCACTAAAGTTGGCTGCAGGAGCTCCAGTATAAATAAAAACACGTTTTTTAAAGCTGGGACAGTCTCAGATATGACCTTCTACAAAGAGCTGCTTCTCCAGAGGGTCATTAAACTGTCAGGTCCTCCGTATCAATAAGCACACCTTCAGAAATGACCGACCCATTTGTCCCTGATTTCCATTACACAGCCAGAGCCTTTTGTCTGACATGCCTTTTGCCATTCATATCTACAATAGAACATCTTGCACTTGTCTCACAAGCCTCAGTGAAGCCATAAATAAAGTCACATGCACAAAACAAGACAAGAATACCACACATATCTGTAAAGGTCCTGATGTGGAATACACACCAAGCAAGCACGGCCTGTGCAGAAAATGTAACATCTCTATTTGCGGTCTAACTTTTATCTTTTCACAAAGAGGGTTCTTTAGTAAACAGCTATTTACACGAACGGGTCAACTCAGAGGACCATTTTTAAATGTGTCGTGTGGTTCTTTTCCTCATAAAACACGTTTGTGAGAGGGAACCGAGGTCTGTGGTCCTAGAAACTGGTTTTATAGAACAACAAAGCACCAAAAATGGGTCTAATTATGTATGAGATCAAAAATTGTTTTGGTCCTATATAGAAAGCATTTTGGCAGGGTGAATAGGATTTCATCTGTAATGACTACAAAATTAGACTAACTGACAACTGTTTATAGCAGCACTACATCAAAAGACTTCTATTGTTTGCTCCTAATGGGCTTGTTCTGTGTTGTTGTTCTAATTTGGGTGACTACACAAATCCTTACTGGAGTAATCAGTGATCGATTGCCAAAAATATACGTGCCTTACAGTTTTTTATAGTCCATTTTCAGTTTAAATGTGCAATTTTACAAAATTTACTGACTTTTAAATCAGATTGCGCAGCATGATAGGACCTGTTTCTAAATCCAGAACCAAACAACTATGACTACAAACAGCACAACCCATCTGAACATTCTAATTTGGCCTGAATGCACTTCTTGTTAGTAAAATTAAATTGTTATGAAACATGTAGTTTTTACAGTTCCGTCATAACCGATATGATGGATTTTAATCTTTACACATAACAATACACTTTTCTCCTGTAAGAGCTGAGTTATTACAATGTTATAAGGAATTGGATTTGCAATAATAACATTTATGTCAGGATTTGATGAAGTAATTAAATGTCAAATATAATAATGTTTTTGCATGCCAATCAAAAGGTTCTTCATAGACCAAAACTTGTTATTGTCTGAAATCCAACAGTTCCTACTCAAAAACTCTTACCAGTTTAAGTTCGATGTTGTTTTGCATTTTACTGTTCTAAGCAAGAAAAATGTGTGATATGAAGAAAGTTTGGGTCAAAAGCTGAACCAGTTTGTTCTGCATCACGTTTCTTTAAGAGAGGGTCGCGTGCCATTTGTGAGGACAGCACTCTGCATGAGGAGCAGACAGCACGAGACCAAGGGTGTCCTTGAGGAAAAGCAGTCTAGTGAGGATGGACTCACCTCTGTGAAACCTCTGGCGTCCACGGAGCAGAAAAGTGAAGAAAAAAGGGCAGAAAAGGCAGACGGACTGTAGAAACGGATCAATGCGACTTCTCCAAGGCCTCTGCAGACAAGTGAAGTGGAGCTGCCGCTCATGGTTACCTTGGTTACGGATGCTTTTTTCAAGCAGACCAGCCAATGGAAAGCTCACATGGTGGACACACAAAAGACCATGTGACAGTCGGGCAGTCTTACAGAAGAAAAGGAGACATGGAGAGGAAGGATTATTGACTCAGAGAAAGGCAGTTTAACTCTGAATCCCACACCCCCTCCCACTTCACCTCTCACTTTTCTCACTGACCACAGCTGTCCACACAGATCTTACCACACAAATCTTTACTGGAGTAATCAGTGATCAATAGCCAAAAATATACATATCTTACAGTTTTATATAGTCAATTGTCAGTTTAAATGTGTGATTTTACAACATTTCCTGTCATGATAGCAAAGTTTGAACCTGTTTCTCATTCCTGAACCAACCGACTATGACTGCAAACAGCATTGCGCATTTGAAAATTACCGGGCTGTTTGTTTTCCATGGACTTTGATTCGTTTTGAACCTCAAATGAAGTGTAAGTTAATGGATATAGTAGTGATCTTATGTTACGTAACATCAAAAAACCCAATGGGGTTTTTGTTGGTGGTAGTCTTTTGACCAGTGGGATGCAACAACCCACCTGGGAATCCATTATCTGGGAGTGAAAATTTTTAAAAGGCCCAGTGGTGGTTGTTATTGTAGGGGGTTTCAAGTCCAGTCCTGGGGGTCCCACGCTAAGTAAACATTGTGATTTTCCTCATCTAGCACACCTGATTCAACAAGCAGAGGGAGTCAGAGTAGAGAAAATCCAAAAATGTCCAGATTGAAGTAACAAAAACAATATTAAGATTAGGTTAGAGAGAGTGAAACTGTTGTTTGGCATCAGGGTTGGAAAAGGAGAGCCCGAAAATGCAGCAAGAGACTCTGAATCTAAATAGCAACCCAATGGCCTAAACAGAGCTGTTTCCTGTTGCATGTCCATACCCTGCAGACTCCTGCCCTCTACTGGAGGACTGTGTAATTTTCAGCTAGGTCAATTTGAATGAATGGTAATGGTAAAATTCCTTATTCAAACACACACACACACACACACACACACACACACACACACACACACACACACACACACCACAATAATAAACATAAAATGTGTACACTGCTGTAGGATGTGGCCAACAATTCCACCAGTGTTCCATCAAATCAGACCCACTTTTATGTCACATTTTGTGGAATCAGCTAAACATTCGTGTCTATTATTACATATTTATTCTAAATATGTGAATTTTTTTTGAGTGAATAAAGCTGTGGGGTATGAAATAAAGTCGATGCTCTCAATTTGGCCTCTTCATGACCTCTAGATGGGTGGTGCATGTGAGCTTATTGCATGTGCTTTGTATTCTGATTTCCAGGACCATTATATATGTATATAAATGTTTTATATTTTTTACATATAGGCAGCCTTGCTAGATAAAAGGCCTTGTTTGCTGCACCATGTTATGTTTGTTTAATGTTAAATGGCCTTCATGCTTGCGTTTAAAGCAGAATAAAGTCGTCCTTTCATATTGAAATGTGTCGTATTGTTGAGGTTTGAATGCATGTGCTGAAGTTGTAAGGGTTTGGGTGTGGGCTGCAGCAGCTCCTCTACTTGCTTGCGTCATGCTTAAGTCCCACCTTTATCACGCTACAATTGGCTAGGAATCAGCACTCAAAAACAGTCCACCAATCATATAGCCGCTTGTGGAGAGTAGAAGCCAATAAGACGGCAGGAGGGCGGGCTTTTACGGAATACGGGTGTGGAAAAGAAAAACACACCCGATTTGGTCGCCTGGCGGTCAGAGACCGAGCTGGTCGCTTCAAATAATTTGAGATCTCGTAAAGAAGAGGATATAATCTTCATTTTTTTTTCGATCGGGATGATGTTCAGACACATATCGACTCGTTAGTGACTCGTCTCAGGCCTTCGATCGACCTTAACAAATTAAATCATAATTCCTTCTGTGCTCGACGAGGGTAAAAGCCAAAACAAGCAGCAGTGTATTTTGTAAGTACTCCACTTTTGCTTCGAAATGCAATCTTCCTCACTTTTGTGCATGATCAACTCTTTTGTTCTGGTTGCTTTTAAGTATATTTTTAAACAGGAACCTTAAAAATTTCCAAATCACTGCTTTTCTCCTTACTGTTTCCTATCTGCTGTCCGTTTTTGGGTTGGATACAGCCTACAAGTTAGCCTGCTGCATCAGCTGTTCTGTTGTATATCTATTTATTATTATTATTATAATTGTTTATTATTTTATTTGTTCCATGCATTTGTATTTCATTTTAACAGCTTCCAAACAGGAAGCTCACACATCAGACCTTGTTTCATTTTTGATCATGTTTGTGTATGTAATCCAGTGGTCAGGATTTGAAACTGGGGGCTGCAGTGGACCCTCCACGTTGTTTACACTCGTCCAGCAGAGGGATCAATAAGAGTGATGTCATGCATTGCATTGCAGCCTGGAGCCCTGGAGGCTGCCCTATAGGCTCGACTGCACCAGTAAGGGGGGCTGGGGGGGGTGCAGTCTTCTGTTTCACAGAGAGTACATAGGGCTTTTAGGTCTGCTCTGCCCTGTCCTGTACACCCTCAGCCTTCCAGAGTCCCTCCTGCTGCCCTGTCCAGCCCTGAGAGCTGCCAGAGCTCCCCCACTGGAGGGGAACGCCCCGCCAGAAATAAATATATAAATACATAAACACTAGGTTCAGCACTGTTGTGCAAGAGAAGGTGCCAGAACTGCTGATTGTCTTTAACTGTGTGCGGCATGAACCCCTCTCTCATCTCCCCCTCTCTGATGTCACTTTCTTTTATTATAAATAAATACTGGTGAATTCATTTCTTCATGCAGTCATCCACCCGTGATCCCTCCATCCACCCGGTCATCTTCCTTTGTTAAGTAAGCAGTTGTCAATTAAGAAATAACTGCAAAATGTAGCGGCAAATTAAGAAATAGCTGTCAAATCTAGTGATCAGTAGGGAAACAACTCTAAAATGTAGTGGTCAGTTTGGAAGTAACTAAAATGTAGTGCTCTGTAGAGAAATAACAGTAAAATCTACTGATCAGTTGAGAAATAACCGAAAAATCTTGTGGTCATTTATGAAATAACAGTAAAGTCTAGTGGTTAGTTACTAAATAACTGTATAATGTCATGGTCTTTTTAGAAGAAACTGTAAAATATAGTGCTCTGTTGAGAAATAACAGTAAAAACTAATGGTCAGTTATGGAATAGTTACAAAGCATTGCTAGTTGTAGATAAATTGAAAATGTAATGCTCTGTCGAGATACAACTGTTAAATGTAGTAGTCAGTTAAGAAATAACTAAAACAAAGATGTGAATTATGATGTAACTGTAAAACCTAATGATCAGTTACTAAATAATTATGAAAGGTAGTGATCAGTTAAAAAATAGCTGTAAAATCTAATGGTCAAGTAAGAACCAACTGTGAAACCTATCAGTCAGTTACTAAATAAGTGTGAAATGTAGGGGTGTTTTAAAAAAAATAACCATAAAACATAACGGTTGGTTGAGAAATAAGCGTATAACCAAACAGTGATTTAAGAAGTAACTCAAATGTAGTAGTCAGTTTAAAAATAACTCTAAAATCTTGTATTATGTGAAGAAGTAAATGTAAAATGTAGGGGTCAGTTAATGGTAAATAATGGTGAAGTCTTGTGATCATTTGAGAGGTAATGTTAAAATGTAGTAGACAGTTATGATATAACTGTAAACTAGCAACAGTTACAAAATCAATGTAAAATAGAAGAATCTATTTAGAAACAACTGTTAAACCTTGTGGTCAAACACAAAAATGAAAAAAAAAATCATTGAATAAATGAATTAAAATCAAATATGGAAATGAACCAAATTAACTACAATTAACAGAAACCTAGCAGCCAGGCAAGAAATGATTTTAAATTCTAGTGGTCAGTTGAGAAATAAGGGGAAACTCTCTGGGTCAGCTATAACTAAAACCTTGCAGTAAGTTACAAAATAATTGTAACATATTGCAAATGGTAAAAATAACTGTAGGTATGTAGTGTTTTGATGGAAAGATCTTACGACCTGAAAGAGCCGAGCTGAGCCAGGTGGACCTCAAAAAGTATAGAGTGTAATTGCTTCTCATTTGAGGGCATTCAGACTAAAAATAATTGTAATTGCTGGTTCATGCAAACACGTACATCCAACAAAGATGTTATAGGATTCTGCCTCCCATTAATTACTTCAAATATTCCATTTGCTGTTTTAGATGCCACCTCAGTGGAATTACATTCCTAATATGTAAACAAAGTCACAAAAGAATTATGTTTTTGTGAATTATGCATTGTAGTCACATTATGTATTCTAGACAAGCTAACTTAGAATTGGTCACAGTGGTGGTGAATGAAACCAGAAGAGCTTAATTCCCCTAAAAGCTCCACCCCCTAAAGTTGTGACATGAAACTGTTAAAATGATGTTACCTTATGCGCAAAGACAATGTTGTTGAACAGTTTTGAGGTACTTCTGGCCAAAAATTACCGTGTAGTTGTGGCAGAAATGTACACGAATGGGTGATAGTAGTCTAGTGGCCAAAACACTTGCTTGTGAACCCACTTGCAGGTTCAAACCCCCACTTTCTACCATTGTGTCTTTCTACCAGTAACCCTCAGTTGCCCTAGGGGGGCCGTCTCTGTAACTAATGTCTGTAAGTTGCTGGATATAGGTGTTGGCCAAATGTACGCTTTACAAAATAGTCCCTGATTTTCTGATCCACCCTGGTCCAACCTATAAAACTGGCATCTAAACTGAGATGATTATGGGTTCACTGTTTGCTTTGGATATCAAATAAAATGGTTATATTTGCATGGTAGGCATTGTGACCTTTTTTTCCAATTGACCACACTGTAAAATATGTCTGTAATTTTCTATACAGATTTCCCCTGTCCTGAATGACCACAAATCTCTAACTTTTGGTGGAATTGCCCTTTAATCGTCAAGGGAAATCGAACCAGTGGTCTTAGAACTGATAAAATGTAGAGATAACGCAATTATTTCTACACAATTGAACAAATTTTGTGACATGGCTGGTTCTCATTGTGGCAGTTTCCTTGGGACAGACCGGCCTGGTCTGGCAGCAAGGCGGCCCTGGCAGGGTTTGACAGGGAAAACCCGGTCGGTGGCAGCAGGAGAGTTCCGCTTTTCAGCCAAAGAAAAGCTGCTTTTTTTCTCTTGCATGTACGTCACTACTCAAAAGGTTGCCTCATTTGTCATGGCAACAAAAGGCAAGGTGATTGGTTGTTATGCATTGTTCAGGAAGAGTTGGTTGCAGAAAGGTGGAGCGTGCTGTAACTCGCAGACGCCCGGTATTCCGTCATCATTTCTTACTGACATAAATAGAATCTGCGTCGACTCACCTCCGCCTGGCGATGTAGGAACTCCTGGATTGTCAAGTTTGGCTGGGTGATGTAGTTTGACCTGTGTGGAATAAATATTCTCCTTCCTCCTTCCTCCTATTCTCTGTTTTTAAGTGTTTTCGACAAAGGCCGTGAGGATGACGGAGTACAAGCTGGTGGTGGTTGGTGCTGGTGGTGTGGGGAAAAGTGCGCTCACTATTCAACTGATACAGAACCACTTCGTAGATGAGTATGACCCGACTATTGAGGTAAGATTTAAATGTAAAATGTACGTTTCTTTACACATTAAAGTCATTATGTTATTAAAAGACATTATGAAGAGCAGTTAGATTTGGGACGATATGTATCAAAAAATCGAAATTAATATTAATATTTTAAAATCACTGATATTTTACAGTTGTATTTGCCAGTCAGGGACAAAAAAGTTAATTGTGAGTTTTCGAAACAGAAAAAACTGATCGAGTTGGGGGTTGTGTGTTCTCTAAAATTCCCATTTTTAATATCAGAGATTGCTGTAGCTAATGGTTTAATGAGTTAATGCTAAATGGTTCAGCATCTACTTTAATCAGAGCTTCACACACACAGGGCTGCAGCAGAGCTTGAGCATCGATGTTTAACTTTTTTAGCAGCAAGGGCTCTTACCTGGTGTCTGCAAATGCCTACTGTGATAATTTCATCACTCTAACTACTCAACAAATTCCCATTATTTTCTTTGTCTTCTTCTCTTTCTTCTTCTTTTTAATCACTTTAGCTTAACTTTGACTTGTAACTGTTCCTGTGTGTGTGTGTGTGTATGTGTGTACATGCAAGTGCATTGCTCCATCATCAGCTAACGCCCCTCAGATAGACTCCAAACCTAAGCAAATGCCGTCAGATATTTGAGCAATCTGAGTTAAACATGAACAGGACAAAGACTGAGCACAGAACACGTTCACATACAAAATGGAAAAATGTTTTTGGTGGCCTTCAGCGGGGAATATAATAAGAGATCTTGGTCCTAGGAGAGCTGCTAGATGTGTGAGGATGCTGCTACAATATTAAATAGCCACAGCAGTTCCCGCTTTCTGTGAATCTGGGTGTTTTTCTTCCCTCAGGACTCCTATAGAAAGCAGGTGGTGATCGATGGGGAGACGTGTTTGCTGGACATCCTGGACACAGCTGGACAGGAGGAGTACAGCGCCATGAGGGACCAGTATATGAGGACAGGAGAAGGTTTCCTCTGTGTTTTTGCCATCAACAACACTAAGTCCTTCGAAGATATCCATCAGTACAGGTCAGTGCTCCCCTCACTGGTTCATTTTTTGTTGTTCAAATGTGTGCCGGACTGGCCTGTCACTGTTGCTTGCTTGATTCCCTCATGGGTGGGGGTGGAGGTAGCTCAGTGGGTAGGATACTTGCCTCTGGACCATGAGCACCACTGGGTCCCTGAGCAAGACCCTTAACCCCCAGTTTCTCCAGGGAGACTGCCCCTGTTCTTAGGAAAGAAAGACGCTTTGTATAAAGGCGTCTGCTAAATGCCGTAAATGTAAATTATTTTTTTGTGGTGGATTTACAGGGAACAGATCAAAAGAGTTAAAGATTCTGATGACGTGCCCATGGTACTTGTGGGTAATAAATGTGACCTGCCAGCACGAACAGTGGACACAAGGCAAGCGCAGGAACTGGCTCGTAGTTACGGCATCCCTTACATCGAAACCTCTGCAAAGACAAGACAGGTGAGGATAATTTCCTACACTATACATTCAGAATAAAACGCATTCAAATGAGCATGGGCTAATACCTTTATCATAATAATTATAAATAGAAGCATTTGGGCAATAAAAAAACTCCACTCATGATTGTGTGGTTACTGTAGAACCAGTATTTGAAAACATGAACATTGGTTTTATGGGCAATAAAAACGTCTTTGGAGATTCAAACTGTTTTTCCTCCGCTTGTGTTTTAGTTTTTCTCCTATTCCAGTTTCCTTACCATTAACATGTCTGACATACAGTTTAAAGGGGACCCGACCATCCCTTTAGGTGACTTGACCACAAAAATCTATTTATTTTGTACTTGGTCCCTGCTCAACCAATCAAAAATGTGTATACACACACACAGTACGAGGGACGTTAAGGACAAAATCCATCTGTAATAAAAATAATAGTAAAATTTTAGAAGACACAATCACACAAGTAATGATTTCAGGCCAGTGACGAAGTGCTAATGAGGACTAGTTTTCTTTCTAGGGAGTGGAGGATGCTTTCTACACACTGGTCCGAGAAATCAGGCAGCACAAATTGAGGAAGCTGAATCCACCAGATGACAATGGCCAGGACTGCATGAACTGCCGCTGTGTAGTGTCATGACTAGGTGAGCCCTCTCACTTGTGCCATGTTCTCATATGATTAATCTCTTGGGACACTAATGCAATCCATATTAAGAGTTCTGCTCTATTAAACAACTCTTTGTATATACACTGCCTTTCAAACTGTTGGGGCCTTTTTTGACATTTTTTTGAGTTTGCGTTTTGTTTTTTGTCAGTTTCTACTAAAATGATTAAAGCCTGACCTGGTTTATGCTGGACACACTTTGAATTCGAACAAATGAGGGTCCGTCAAATTTTGAAAAATTCAGCTCAGTGAGGTGTTGCCCCTGTGATCAGACGGTTGTGGGTTCAATTCCCAGGACTGCTAGTGGCACCACTGAGGTACTCTTGAACAAGGTACTGTCCCCACACACTGCTCCCCGGGCACTGCATCACAGTTAGCCATTTGTGAATGGGTTAAATGCAGAGATTCACTCCAAAATGGCCACTTTACTTTATGATGGTGGTTGAATTCCATCCATTTATTATCTAGGCTGCCTATCCTAATCAGAATCATGGTGGGGGTGCTGGAGTTTGGCCAAGTCATCACAGGGCGAAAGGCATAGAAACACCCTAGACAGGTTTCCAGTCCATCACACACTCACACACAGACCAGTGACCAGTGCTAAGGAGCGATTTAGCATCTCCAATTTGCCTGACTTCCAGAGAAAATGTTCTCAAACTTGCATTTAGGAGTGCTGTGTGATTGACAGGCAGTGTATATACAGACAGTTGTATTTACTGTAGGTCGCGGGGCTTGTGGTTGCTCATCCACTTCCTCTCCATTTTCCAGGTAAGCGGCATCAAACGGAACCGACTTTTGGAGCGGCTGCTCTGCTCCAGCACTGCGATGCCTCCACCCGAGGTTTGGATGGACTGTGAAAGAAAACCCTTTACGTCGGCACAAGTGGATTTACGAGTCCTGTCAGTCTGCTGAGGGACGTCTCTGACTCTGGCCTCTTCTGGAGCTGAAAGAAAATTTACCTCAGACACTTAGTCTAAACACTGGGCTTGCTTGGGACCGTGTTAAGGACTGGCACACTAAAAAATATGTTATCTCCACTAATACACTACCTACTCTCAAACATAAATGAAAGCTGATGAAATAACCTCGCATATCACCTCATCAGCTTTGGACAGAAAGGCAGAGAGTAGAGGGTGGTTTGTTTGTTTGTTTTTTACTTTATGTGGATTTTGCAAACATGGTAATGTTTATAGACTAGCAAATGTGATGGTGTGGAAATGACAACAAAAAAAACCTATGTATGCCATTTGTGAGGAGGAAGCCTAACTCAATGTAATGTACATATTTACTGACTTCTCTTGCAAATAGCTTCTTCGTTGATATACTGCGATTTTCATAAGCCTCAGTGCAATAGTTCATGACTTTGAAGGTACGGCGATAAGGGACAACACATATCATTGATGTGCACATGCCGTCGGGCTGCGTTTCAGTTGAGCACGTTGCACATGTGTTCCTCTGTTTCCTCCCTCTCCTCACCTCATCGCTGTTTAAAAAGGCAACAGACGTCAGAGGGGAAAAAAAACTACTAGAGTTCTAACTGCAAACATTCGACGGGCTTCGTCTGCTTTGAGATAAACCCTGGTTGAAACCTGGTGCCTGTAGATTACTGTCTTGGATCTAGGCTCTAACTGAATTGCACATATTGCAACCTTAAAAGCCTAAAGCACTTGTAGTTCTGCTTTATTTCCGCTCAGGGCCTTGGGTTGAAACATTGTGGTTTGGTTTGGAGACTCTTATGCTATTGTGAGTGGTTTGATTTCAGGTGGTTATGAACTTTTTCTCTTGTTTTTTCTTACCACCAAATCTCTCCCCCCAGAAACAGGGGTGAAGTGTTAAGGATTCAGATGAGTGCTGGTGGTCTGTTATTTAGGCGCTTGTTTGTAATAATTCTACTTGTAATGGTGCATCTCTTATTTTAGGTCTACTGTAAAGCAACCGACTGCTCATTGAAACACAGCAGTAACTGTTACCACGGACGTTAGTGTCATGTTGCCTTGAAATTGCAGTAATGAGTAGCAGTTGATGCTTCTTCGATCATGAATGCTTTTCTTTCTTCTGAGTGGTTTAAAATTGATAGTCACGAATGAACATAAATGAACCCCCTGCCCACCTGGCAGGGACTGCTGCAACTGGTAATGCAGCAACCGAGGCCTTTTGATAGCAAACGTCCTACAAGACCACCCTACCGTGGTCTCTTTTAGGAAACTTTGAGCTAGTGCTGGAATAGTTGTTACTAGGGCTGGATATCAAGATTCAGTACATTTGAGATACCTGTCGAATGAATAGTATTGAATCATTAAAACCACCCACCAGATATCAGTACCTTGATAGTCTTAGCATCAGCCAAATTTATTCCAGAACCTGGAATGCTGATTGTCCGTTAGCATGTTTTTAGCATCTTTGCTATTTGATTACTCTATAGTCCGTAAATAGTCGCCTCATTTCAGATTTAAGCTTTTCAGTTTGCAATTTAAGGGACGAAAATATCAGTCAGGAATTAATTTTCCAAGTCATGATCTTAATATTTGGGAGAAAGAAAAAAATAAGTGAACGATGTCTTGCCCTAGTCAGTACACTGCAGCAGCAGGTTGATTTTTCATGGGTCACTTAGATAACATCCATTTGACTTTCCTGACCCTGAAAATGAATATGGCTATGAGTTGTTAGTCTTTAAATGATGAGTTACTTTTCCACTGGGTTCACAGTGTCCTTAACTCTGTTTTGATATGATGTCTTTGTTGAATGTAACTCCATGGTCTTAAATGCTTGATGCTATGAATGACTCCCTCATGGAGTCTGGAATAGAATGTGCTTTCCAGCACAGTTCGGCTACAAGGCAACGCCACATTTAGTCGTGATTTTAAAGTATATCTCTCCAAATAAGGTGTTAACACTGCAGCAAAACTGCTTTTGGAATTGTCCGAACCATTTGAATTGGTGAAAAAGAGCAAGACTCACACGCTTTTGTACGGATAACACGTCTGGCTGGTCACTGGAATCTCATAGCTTTGTAATGAGAAGTCACTGGTTTCTCTCCGAGGTTTGCTGCTAAATTAACTGTTTGTTTAGTCATGACTTTATTATGGGACCTCACGGCCAGTCGGTTCCTAGAAGCAAGGCCGAGTCTGCTATTTCAGCGAAGAGCCTTTCACCAGAGCTTTACAAGTAAGGATTTAGTTTCACCGGTCTCACCCTGTGTCTGTGTATGTGTGTGTGTGTGTGTGTGTGTGTGTGTGTGTGTGCAGGTTAATGTTTAGTTCTTTAACTGATGTGTCAAGCGTGTACAGTACTGATGATGTGATGAGGAAGACTGATAAAAGTGATATTACAGAGCCTTCTGTTCTTGAGTCTTGTACATTTTCCCAACACACTAATCACACAATACAGTAACCCAAGAGGACTTGCATATAGTAAAAACATTGTTGAGATTTATAGCCTAAACCCTAAATATAACCCCAAATATGGTCCTAAAACACTTTAATTTCATTTAGACTCATTGTATAGACTGTACTGTAATTCATGCATGGGCATTTTCATTTGTATTCGCTGTCGTTTTCTTTGTTATAAGCAAGTACATATGGTAATAAATTAATTTAATTTACTGTAATAAAAATACAGGGCTTTAAGGAGAACAAAAAGAAAATCACGAGAACACTCGAGTTCCATGGTGGAAATTCTGGACGGCAGCATCACAGCGCAGTAGCCAATCAGCAGCATGGAGAAATAAATATTTTCGAATTGGGTACTTTCAAACCTGCACCTCTGAGTACAGCTGACTGTGACGTCCAGACCTCATTTTCCACGAGCTCTCATGCTCGGGCTGGTTGTTTATGTTTGGGCTTTATTCAGTTCAGGTGTCTGATTGCCTTGGTAACTTTCGCATTGTGCTGTCACAGAACTGTACTCAGAGGTGGGAGGTAGAGGTCTGCAATGGGGCGGGATGCTCCTGGAGGCGGTGTAAAGCATGCGGCGCGGGTCTACCTTTAAAAGTTTCTTGCAGTAGTGGGCGGTAATAGAGAGATGATTTTGCAGGAGTGGGACAAAGACATTGTTCTCTGATCTCCCACAAAGTATGCATTTGCCTTGAATAGATTATACAGTTTGTTTTTATGTGAGGAACAACATATGTTTTTCGCGACCTAACCTGCAGATGTTTGCCTTGTGCAGGAATCTCTGGAAGTGCAATGAGTGCAGGTTGGAATAAACGCAGAGCCACACCACGGATTTCAATGTTTTCCTATATTTTTCTCATTTGAGTGTGAAATGTTTCTATTGAGACTGTTTTTAATTCAGGTCTGTGGACTAGTTAGAAACGTTGTTGGTTGTATTTTTGGTGGAAGACTGGTTAGCCACATCTACCTTTATATAAAAGACATCTTTAATTCGCAGCCAGAGAGTCGTGCCCACATAATATAGCCTATGTTTCATAAATTCCTGTCTGTCAATTAGGCAACAAATTTGTTTGGTTTTATAAGCAAAGATATAGCATTTAAAATGTGTCTGGTATTTTTGGCCCACCCTACCAGCCTTGCTTGGGGATATATTATTATTACACATTTCTGCAGGAGTGGGCAGGAGCTAAACATAAACTTGCAGGATCGGTATGAAAAATCAGTCCTGCACAGACCTGTGATGGACTGAAATTGTGATCCACGTGAAACCTGGGGCGTTACTGTAATTCAAAGGGACTGAAAAATGCACTCGGAGACATATTTAGCCCTCTTGCTATGTCTGTATGTGAGATTTTCAGCTTTACGGATTAGAAAAACTCATATCTGATACACTATGTGGTAGGGATGCTCCGATCAGGATTTTTGCCACCGATACCAATCACCGATTTTTTGTCTAGGTGATCGGCCGATACCGATGCCGATTCTGATGCTTCAAGTTTGTATAACTGATATGTAAG
>JBBMFX010000037.1:19046185-19059612 GCA_037832545.1 Rhabdalestes septentrionalis | reverse complement strand
ATCCATCCATCCATCCATCCATCCATCCATCCATCCATCCATCCATCCATCCATCCATCCATCCATCCATCCATCCAGCTATTGTTCAACACCCTCCCTGTCTCTTCCCCCATCTATCTATCTCTGTCAGTTTGCCTTTTGGTCAGGTTGCTCCCTCTCTCTTGTCCTTTTCTGTCCTCTCTCGTCCTCTCTCTACGGCTCTCCCCTTTCTCTATTGTTCTTTTAAACTCAGTGCTGGATTAAGGCAGATTAGCTCTGGCTCTGATTGCTGAGTGCAGTGCTGCCTCCCTTCCCCCAACTTTCTTTGTGCTGCAGCCGTGCAGTGCGGAACAGTGCAGAAAATGCAGTGTAAGGAGATTTATGGAAAAATGGGCCAAATTTTATGCATGGATATGCAACGATCAGCACAGTCTGGACACTGAGAAAGCTTCCACTTGCAGCGGCTGGAACTTCTGGCCATCTTCTGGAACTCTACTCAAGTCTTTCAGACCGTTTAGGTCATGTCAACCACCCAAAAAATCCTGTGTTGTTTTGTTTTGTCATGGCTGCAGAACCGGCACACACTTATAAAAGCTTTCCTTTGGACCTTTTTGGACATTTAAGAGAAATATACTTTATTTTCTTCCTTTCTTAGAAAAAATGTTGGTTCTTTGTTCGACAGGGATAGAAATTTCACAAAGGAGCCTGAAAAAGGCTCTTTCACCAACAGCCCGTCCTTGAGAAAAGCGTGTGTTTTATCGTCGGGCCAACAAAAAGTCAGCTTAAAAGTAATTACTTGAAATGGCTGGTGTGGGAACAATAAAAAAAGATGCAGCCATGGTTTTAGTGCCGCTTGTGTATCTCACTTACTACGAGTGGGTAAGCTTTCACATCTTTCTTTAGCAGAACCCATCTTAATGGTAAGGGGAAAAAAGTAAGGGAAAACAATGGAACTTTGTTTGCTGTGCTCTTTCTGGGATTTGTTGTTTAACTGCTCTCAGTTTGAAGCAGTGAGATTGCTAGCTGCCGTGGCAAACCCCTGTTTTAGTCGAGTCTTTGGTGGTGACAGACTCTTTTGTCAGACCGGCAGGCCCCTTGCACTTGCAGCTCGACTGCCCTGGCCCCAAACCTCCCCCCGGCTCGGTGGCATTGTCTGGCTGATCTGCTGATGGACCCTAGCTGGACGCTAGCAGGTCTTTCCAAGTTAGCGCCATGCTGCTCAGCGTGTAAGCCCATGTCACAACACACACAGGATGGTGAGATGAGTCCTGGCTCATATAGGGCCTGTCAGAGGAGAAGGTCTTACAGCAAGGACACAATAGAGGCTAGGCTAGACACTTTTACCTTATTTGATGCTGTTTAGTTTTTTACAAACAAGACTTCTCAGCCGGGTAACCACAGCCGACCACTGCGTGCATGCAAATCTTGTTCTTTTAGGGGGTGGGGGTTTGGAAACCCCTGTTAAATTTTGGGGAAGAATCCATTCCACTTAATTGATAGTAGAACACACACCGCTGGAAATCCGGGTTTTCCTCTAACTCAGCCCCCGCAAGTGAAGTGAATCATCAGTGTATAGACAGGCTGCTCGAATTTCCAGTGGTGTTTGTTCTACTATCGATTAAGTGGAGTGGACTCTTTCGGGAAAGATTCAAGATTCAACAGGGCTGGGTGAGTTAATTATTTATGTTAAATGTGGGGAGTCCAAACGAATAATTATGAAATGTGCGGGGGACGCGTCCCACTCTGATTGATTTGTGATGACACCCATGGAACTGGCCAACAGGAGGAGTGCTGAGAGCAAGCCAACGTTGCCACCTTACCGGAGGCTGCAGGCATTGTGGCCCCATGCCAAAATGCCCACGACTGCTTTGGGTGCTTATTACTCCCCTTGTGCTCCTCTCCCATTCAAGGGCAGCTGCTGTTTAAAACTCGGACGGGAATTGTTGTTCCTGCTCGTTTCTATGTACTAGAGACGCTTAGCTTCTCTTCCCACAAAATCGATCCTTATTGATTCTTGACTATACTGACTCTGTTAGCTGTAGACGGCCAATTTGTCAATAAGTTTGTTTGTGAAGGTCTTTCCTTGTTAGTTATCCTCTTAGAGACTTTCTTTCTCTCCGGGTTGACTAAAGGATGATGGGTTCCTGTTTTGAGTCTTGGTTCCACCTGAGGATTCTTCCCCCAGCTTTAGGAAGTTTTCCATGCCTCCATTGTGTTTGGTTTGCTCACTAGGGGCTTGGATCTGGTCTCTGTAAAGCTGCTATATTTTCGCTTTTAAACTTATATAATTAAAATAATTACTATATAATTAAAATTGTATTGAATTAAACTGAATCTTGAATATTCCTCATTTCTGACTTAGCTTGTTTGGTTAACTGAGAGATCCTGCCTTTTGAATTCACCCAGGTCTTGGCTTAAGCAAAGATTCAGAGGTGTTTGTAGTGTTAAAATAGCAGCATAACGCAAGACTATGGAGTTCCAAATTATCGAGCAACCATACTTCGCAGTGCTAAAAGAATTTCCCCCGATTCTCCACATGGTGCTCTGCTTGTTTGATGATTACCCTCTGATAGGAGATCGTCTCTCTTTGGTTCTGCTCCGTCTACCTGCCATGTGGATCAAAACCAATCGCGGCGATTGGAAAAGAAGACTTAATAATACACTTTGAAGCCCAGCCTGGCGAATGGGACACCCTGGAGTGTGGGCTTGTTGAGGAATGAGAGTGTTTAACAGACATTGTCCACGGCCCCAGTGTTTACACTTTTGTTGGCTTGTGTGAAGAATGGAGCCATTTCATGGCGAATGCACGGACAAAAATAAAGAGAGAGATTGTCAAGACTCATCGATTTTTCACAAGAGTGAAAAACATCAACAGCAGAGGGAGCATGATGCCACTTAGCTCTGACTGTGTGGGGTGGTGCAACAGACCCCGCAATTGTCTCTGAGGAATGTTACTATTGGGTTGCTTTCAAGATTTTGTCCTGGATCAGTTACACAACTGGAGCTGAATAACTTTCCCTGGAAAGTGGGGAACGTTCCCTCACGTGTGGCTGAATGAGACGATGAATGATGAAATGCTGAAGCTGCATGAGCGTGCCTTCGACTCCGGCCATGTTAGTGGTTAGAGGATACAGGAATGACTGTCAGAAATCTATATTCACACCGTGCAGAAGCGTACCTGCCAGGAATCTTTATCAGTAGCCTGTAGGCTCATGGAAAAGCTTTTGTTGTTGAGCCTATGGACTTGCAGCACTGTTGTCTCTTGCCCTCAGGGACTGGGAACGTTTCCCTATTGACTTTGTCTGTGGCTTTGTGAGCATTAAGACCATGATTTCTGTGGTGTTCACAGTTAAGACTGCTTTTTGAATCTTGAGTTTTCTTGCTGAATTTGCAGGGCTCACAATATGACAGAAGAACATGTTTGACCAAAACATTTCCTAGCATAAAGAACCTTTTAAAAGTGTTTAACCACAGTATTTATGTGCATTTTCTATCACAAAAGTGGTTCTATCAAGACCCATCATTTGAAAAGCAAAGTGGTTCTTTCCAACAAAGCATTCTTTGAGTGTTGCCAGAGTAGAGCTGCGTTTGTTTCCACAAAAATCATATTTAAAACAGGGATTTCTGATTGTAGACACTCTCTAAAGGTTTCTATTTCAAATGAATGGTTCTTCTTCAAACCTTGACATAATATGGAGGTTGAACTGTGACCTGTAGTACTGCAGTCCTAGTTGGTTGGTGTGCAGTAGTTTGCTAGTTCCCTTACTCAAACACAGCTAAGGAACTAAGTAGGCCGAACCAGGTGCGTTTCACCAGAAAAATAATCAAACTGTGTTGGACAATGTCATTATATGGACCTGTGTTCTAAAGCCTCTCGTCTTTGTGGACTTCGTCCTTCTTAAATCTCTGATGTCATAACATTTCCCCGGCATGCCTCTCCTCAGTACATGTGCTGTTTACTAGAATGAGAAAACAATGAGAATCTGTCTTAAGTGGCTCCCTCCTGTGTTTCCCTTCTCATGCATATAGCATCACTATGTAGAATAGCACTGCTGTTGTTCTGTCCACTGATGACCCTACTGCATCATGTTACACAGTGTACAGTGTGTTTGAGGGTGCTGGTGCAGGATGCACTTGGAAATACTAATGTTTGTTCATTCATTAATGAGCACAAGCAGCGCATTCACCGTTTACGCGATCCATGACACTTCCGTACTTTTTCCTCATTTACAGGTTCTGTCAGGGATTCAGATTCAGATTCAGATTTTATTTGTCACATACAATATCATACTTGGTACAGCATGCAGTGAAATACTTTTTGCAATGCCAGTAACAGTAACAGTATGAAGGTAAGATGGTAAGGATAGTGAAGATATGTAAGTAAAGATAAAGTGCAGATACATTACCAGAACTGTGTGGGGGTGGTGTATTAATATAAATTATATATATAATATACATATAAGAACTGTATGGGGTGCAGAATTTATGTGATATTTGAGCATAACATGATTCAAAGAACACCATGCCAAAGAAATCACAATCCCAGCTATAGCCTGATGGCTATAAGCCAGTGTGATCTTTTCCACAGTGTTTTCAAAAAGAGACACATGCAAATCTTCAACATAAACCCATTCTAATAAAAGGTACATTTACAAGGGGATTTTTTTGGATTGAGCATCATAGCAAGCAGTACAATCTGCAGGAGACGCCGAAGTGGAAATGACTTACTAGAGGGCCTTTATGTAAAATTAAGTATTGAGTATTTTGCAGGGCTTCTGAACCTGGCTGAGCCTATCAGATGAAAAGAATAGATGTAGATTTAGGAGAGATTGAGTTTTTGCTGCTCAGTCATAATTTAAAAGGAGTGCACAGTCATGCAGTTTTTGTCAAGTGCTGATATTTGGATATTTTTCTTTTCTCTTTTTTTTCAGCCTTCTCCCTGCTTCATTTCTGTGTAGAAGTGTTTATTGTGATTAAAACCACTTAGACATACACTGTGTGGACAAAAGTCTTGGGACACCTAACCATTAAACCAACAGGGAGTCTAATTACATTGTATTCAAATACATAGACTCGAATTAGGAGTAAGTCACCTTTTGCAAATATAACAGCTTCCAATCTGCTTGGAAGATATTCCTCAAGATTTTGTAGTTTCTGTGGAAATGTGTAACCATTCATTCTGTTGAGCATGTACGAGGTCAGACACTGATGTTGGATGAGAAGGTCTGGATCACAATCTCTGTTCCAATTCATCACAAAGGTGCTGGATGGGGTTGAGGTCAGGGCTTTTGTGTGGACCAGTCAAGTTCTACCACACTCAACTCATCCAACCATGTCTTTGTTGAGCTTGATTTGTGCTCAGGGGTACAGTTAGTTGGAAGAAAAAACAAGTTCTTCCCCAAACTGTGTCCAAAAAGCATGGCGTTGTCCAGAATGTCTTGGTCTGCTGAAACATTAAGATTGTCCCTCTCTAGAAGTAAGAGGCCTAGCCCAAACCCTGAAAACCAGGTGTGTCCCTATAGTTTTGTCCCAATTATTTACCATTTTCTGTTCCAGGATTTTTTCTTTTTCATCTTTTTTGGATCTAAATGTCCAAATGTCCACACACCAGCCTGCTGATCCTTCTGGTGATTTCTGGAATGTTATATCATGTTATATCCTGTGCTTCACATCAGCTCTGGTGCCCCCTCTGACCCCTTTCTGGGGTCACCCCAATAGGCTAACAACATCAAAGCCCCAGCAATTACTGGGAAATGACTACTGGACCTTTCTGTCTGATCCAAACCCAACCTATTTTATCCCCCAGGCTCAAGAAGGTTAGGTTAGTCTGGCCTTATCTGTTCAGCGCTACGTCGTAAATGCTAAAGTCATAAGGAGACCCGGTAAAATGTCGGAGGTCCTCCTCTAGGAACTATGTGAATTTACATAAGAAAGTAGGTGGAGAAAAGTTCCCAGACTCTGACATCTGTAATACCACCAAGCAGGAGACGCTTCCAACAGCATTTAGGCCAAAAAAAAAAGAAAAATGATTTGTTCTCATCGTCGGACGTTTAAAGATGAAACAGCAGTCAAACACCACTTACCTGCCTGAGAGGGTGCTAAAAGTTTGATGAAGCGCCAGGGAGATCACACAGACCCTCTCGGTGAGGGGTGGGGAAACAGATAATGGTGCCTCTTTCGATCCCGAAGTGCACGCACTCACCCGTCCTCGCGCACAAGGTCATCCCCGTGCCCATGGACCCGCGCACACAGGAAATTGCTGACTGGATGAGAGGAAGTATTTAACACTCGGTCACCCCCCGCCAGACTTGGTGCACAATCAGGAACGGTGAAATTACTTTTCTACTGATGCCTATCCGCCCTTTTCCTGCCGATAAGTATGCCAAGATTTACTTAATTAATTCTCCTTGATTTCTTTCCTCCTTTTTCTCCACCAAAAGCGGACAGCCATGAAATAATTGCTGCCGGTTTTCTTTCGGAAATCAGATTTCCATCTCTGTGCTTTTGAGAAATAATACGAGAACATACAAATTCCACAGTGGCAGGAAACTTTATGCTGTGATGTGGAAGGCGAATGGTTCGGACGAGCTCGGTGTAACCCAGAGGAACGACGGTCAGTAATGTAGCCCTCTTGGTCCCAGACCTCTTTGTCCAGCTCCAGACTTCCTCGTGAAATCGTGAATTCTACATGTCCGCAACTCTTCCTTACAAAAAGACAGAAACGGAATGTATTTCCATTATTTACAGGGAAGACGGTTTGCCTCGTCCGAGGGGATGGAACCTCTTGACCTTGGATCAATAGAGCCCGTTCTTGGCATGCAGCAGAGGCGCCTGTGGTTGGTTGTTTTGGTCAGGTGGGAAGACTCCCATGGCATTCTGGGTCTACACTTTTCCACCACACAGCAAAAGGGGCCGGGCCTCTCCTCTCAAATTGATTTAATCTAGAGCAGAACGCCTACAGATTTCAAAACAAACCGTCCCCTCCAGCCCTTTTGGCCTTTTCTCTAGATCGCTCGGAGGACACGATTAAGCACGATTTACTTTGAAGTGGGAGCTGGGCTTGCGCGTCCATGCTTGTGTGTTTACATCAGTGGATTAAGACCCTGACACACTTCCTCCCCTGTTTATCCGTTCTACCTCTCGGACTCTCCAAGACAACACGAAGCGGCGGTCGAAGACTCTTCATTCATCCACACCACGCTGTTAAACTAAGGCCTCCTCACTAAATGACCCAGTTGAAAAGAAACTGAATGTGGGTAACCATCATTACAGAGTCTTTTTGTGTGAAGCAAAACACTCTAAAGTTCCCTCCTAAACCGTTTTTATTTCTTTCAGGAGGCAGGATCTCCTTTCAGCGGGGTTTCATCATCGCATCTCACCATAGAATCCAAACTAGAAAAAGCTCCCAGCCCTCCCGGTAACGTTAAGTGCGAGGAGAGGAGTTATAATTGAACAAAAATGGATGGCCAAATTCGCCCTTTACTGCTTTGCTGGAATTTTCCTGTGTCAGCAGATTCACGTGGGTGGCAGATTTGTCTTAAAAGTTTCACTGTAAAGGCTGAGCTTGGTGTACAACCTGAGTGTGTGTGTGTGTGTGTGAGTGTGTTTTTGGTGTGTGTGTGTGTGCGTTCAGTAGTGGTGGAAAGGAACACATTTTCAGGGTGAATAAGATTTTCAATTGCAAAATTATGATTGAATTTGATTTTCAGTAGTTTAAGTGACTAAAGAGTCTCGACTAAGACTTTGACTCAGATAAATAATCCCAGCTTGTATTAAAAAAAGTTAATCTATAGAGCTTTTTATTGCCTGCCTCACTGCCCTCCAGAATCTCACCAGAATTTATTTGCGACTAAATTTACATTCAGTCCTGGGCTGGGTTAATTTTTTAAACTTCGCTATTGTTTGTATATTAAAAAGTAGGAAATTCTCTCTGTTTTTGCTGCATTTATATTAAACCAGTAACAAATTAGCATCTCATTAGAAGGTTACTGCATTGAAATAATAACTGCATGGTGATTAAAATATATATTTAAATATATTTAAAAAATAATTTAATAATAATAATAAAACATATCTATATATATATATATGATTGTATGGTTGCTTACTTGTGATGGAATGTTTTAGCCTCAAGACGTTTGCTATAATACAAAGCTAGTGAAAATAAAACACAAGCTCAAAATCTGAGACCTGTCTGGATTTGGTCTTAATATTCTGTGACTGACATCCCTCAGTCCGACATTCCCAGTCTGCTCCACTGCTAATGCAGATCTGAACACTTTTGTTTCATGAGATCATGGCTGGCCTGAATAATTCACAATCTGGGATGTTCATTTATTATGTTGGTATTGGTTTTCATGTTTGTTATTCTGAAGCTTTAGTTACCCTTTACCCTTTATTTGTCACTGTTGTTATCATAATTATACACATACTGTCCCCAATGCTCTTCTCCTTGAAGGACTGATGTGGAGTAAGTAGTGAAGACATTGAAAATGACAAACAAATAAGCTATGAGCCAAACTGACTCATGAATTACTTTTGATGTTGAATGGCATTGAGAAAAAGATTTGAGATTTCTTTGCACTAAATCCACATACATGGATTGTAATCCAGTTCGGAAGACTGTTTATGCACACAAAGGGCGGGTGAGCACTGGGGGAATCACCTCCTTGATCCTCCTGCCCCTTTCAGAGCGTGCTCCGAGTCGGCTGCCACATGTGTCCTCTCTGGGAGTGCAGCCTGCTCAGCCAATCAGAACGTCCTTCCCGCGCACCGTTTCTGGCGAAACGTCCCGGCCACGAGACGGAAAGGTCACACGAGCGGAGCGTCCCGTCATCCTGCTCTGCATCTCTATTCCCTCGGCCCTCCTCTCGCCTGCCCTCTCGGGTATTTGTCATCTGTGCGCCCGCACTTTCCTCGGAGGGAGATAATTCGGTGTGATTGCGGAGGATTACAGGAGGCTGGGAAAGGATTTCGCCGCTCTGCAGCTTCATTGCAGTAATGAGCTGAGGACCCTGAACTTCTCATCCGAGCCGAAACTTTCTCCACACATCTCAGAGTCAGTCGGGAGAAACACGTGACCCTGGCTCACGGTGACAAAGCGGGAGGCTAGTGTGAGGAGAGACTGTGATCTGTTTGTTGCAACATGATATGATGAGAGAGAATATGAACTAAAGGTCGCCTTGTCCCCCAGGGAGCAGTTTGTTAAGGTTTTGCTTAGCTGGCCAGAAAAGAGTGGTGTGTAAACCGCTTGCTGGGATTCACTCTGGAATTCCTAGTATCCTGCTGATCCCTCTTTTCCATGCTGAGGTGCTCCATAAGGCTACACAGCTAATATTAATCTAAAATAATAAAAAATATATATACCAGTGAAAGTTTCCATGGAGTGATGCCCACTATTGGTTACTTACCGCTGAGGTCTCCAATGGCAGATTGGCATCGATCCGTGAGTCATTTGGTACTGGGCTGCGCAGAAAGACAGGATAAAAGTATTTTATTGATTATAATTGAGTATTTTTTGATTATTACACTCGTCTTGGTCACGTGATAAGGTACATCAAAATGTAGCAGATTAGCTAGCAAAAATAGAGTAAACTCTTACTCCAATATAATCTATTTAGGAATACTTCTTTTCAACTTGTACTTGAAAACATTTTGGCCATATTAGTCATATGCATTTCACAAGACAAACATGAAACAGTCCAGAGAATAGAGCAGATTCTAGAAAGTGGGAAAAATCACATGAATAAACACAGTTAAAAAATGAATGAATGAAAAGGAAACATTTTCTCCTCTTTATTGGTGGAAGGCTCTTTCTGTGGAAGGTACTTTCAGTTGCGCACCTGTAAAGGAGCAAAAATGAGAAAAATCTGTTCTGTTTTTAGTTGTATGTATACTGGTCCATGAAAATATTTTTTTACATGAATCTGGTCCGTGGTGCATAAAGGTTTGGGCCGCTGGTTTAGAGAATTTTTTTGTGTACGTTTATTTACAGAACCATTCCTGTGGGCTCCCTGGAAGTACAGGTCTTGTCAAGAGTCCTGATGGATCCAGAATCTCTCGTGGCTGGGAGTCCAATAGGGCAGCTGGCTGCACACGCTCTGGCCTTCCTTTCCTATTGGTGGTCGTCTGTTAGATGTTTTACCAGAATGGGCAGTTGGTGTCTCCTCTAAGCATTTTGAGATGTCCACTAGTGTTTCATTAGCGGTAGTTCAAGCAAACGCCATGGTCTTTCATGTGAATCCTTTATGTATTAACCCTCATGCTCCCAATATTCTTTTATAGTGGGAGTCCCAGCTAGAGTGGATTTGAGAGGCTATGCTGTATTATTTGGAGTGGTTGGAGGTGAAATTCTCCTTTATAGAGAAAAATCATTAGGAACCAGACGATTACATGTTTAATGGCATTAAAAGCCACCGTTTAAAGCCATTAAATACTCATGAATAATCAATTTGCAATGAGGTGTGGGCCTAAAACCTGTGTTTAAATCCATTCAAAGGTTCATCCAGTGTGTTGTAAGGAAACTCTACCACCAATAAAACTGCATTTTTGCAAAATTCCATGTGTACTGTATATATGCATTGTGAACCTTGGTTCCTATCATTGCCACTGTAAAGAAATCAGAACACGTATACCTTTGCTTAAAACCACTCAGAATGTATTTAACTTCATTTCAATGATATATTAATGCAGATAACAATGAAGAACCCATTTAATACAATGGAAACTGTTACTCCAATCCAAACTATTCAGGAATAGTTCTTTTTAACAGTACTTGAAAACATTTTGGCCATATTAGACATTTGCTTTTGACAAGACAAACAGGAACACCAGATTCTAGAAAGTGGGAAAAATCATACAAATAAACACAGTTAAAAATGAATGAATGAATAAGAACTCCTCCTTATTCATGGAAGGATCCTACTGTGGTACTTTTAGTTACGCACCTGTAAAGGACTTTCCGCCGCTGTGATCTGGGGTTCAATTTGAAACTCAAATTTCATCCAGTGGAGCGTTGTCAGGTGCAGAGCGCGGCCATAAATAAATGATAAATGGAAAATGAAGTCCAGGGTTTGATTTCATCATGGAACCCCATGTTTTCTTTTGATAAACCTTGTACCCGGAGGCAGCTTTTGATTCCTGGCCTGTGGTGCCGGTTTATTATTGTTTTAATCTTTATAGCCCACCGAGATTAGATGGAAATTCGGGGGCTCCCCATGTTTGAGCACAGAGAGGTAGACGTGGCTGATTAGGAGGCACGCGTGGAATCGGCTTTTGTCGCGCTTTTCCCGACACCAGCGTGCTCATCTGGGTCTTTAGGGTTTTTCACCCCGAGCCCAACACGGAGCTAAAAGGCAGCAAATTAATGCAGCTCCTCCAGCATGATTGAAGATCAAATGTTCCATTCGCGGGAGGAAAGCGCGTCCTCTTACGAGTTCCAGCACACAAAGTAGATGAGAGCGACCGATTGAGGGAAATACAGGAACCTTCGTCTTGCCAACTCGTACAAACAAGCGATTCCTCTGTACGCAGATATGAAAACACACTGTTGGGTAATTTTAATCACACTATATTTAATGCACTTCATAGCAGATGGAATAAAACAAAGGCTTTGTTCCGTTTGCTTTTCAACAAGACAGTATTTTTCAAAAGGTCACCAGCTACCGAAGACTGGATTGATCTTTATATTCTTCTAAACGCCTCCATGCCAGGCTTTTTGTGGCCGGACAGATATGTTATCTGCCACAACTTTTGGGGGGGAGGGCTTGAAATGTTTATTAAGAAAAAGGTGACATTTGGAGTAATCTCCCAGCACTTGGCAGACCCAGGGTCCTGGAGATTAACTCATGCTCTGGAGCCACACCTAGTCCGGTCCCAAAAAATCCGGCCCCCTGCTGTTGAGGTGGGGTGGCTTTTGTTTGTGTAGTGTGTGCGGCTCGTGTGAAAGGAGAGGATCAGGGTGGATTAAGGACCCCCCCCCCCACACCCCACCCCCCCCCCCAGTTTCCCTTCCCCAAGCACCCTCTTTGCTGTTTTCCATATTCTGACTCCAATAAGTAGAGCAATGAGGGTTTAACCCTCGTCCACCCCTCCGGATCCCAGAACCTCTTTTTTTTCTTCTTCATTCTGTCCTCTTTCCCCTTGACGTGATCCAGACCGAAACGTTCTACAGCTTGAACTGGGAGAGCTGAGCTGAGCTGGCTGCGCGGATTCTCTTTATCCCTGGAACCTCCCCTCCTTCCTCCCTAATCCCGCAGCCACCTTCGCTCTCAGCATGGCGTTTGCATGCAGCGCGCTGTGCGGTGCAGGACTCAAGAGACATGTCGTAATGGACATATTGTTTGGATTCTTTGTAAATACTGTGCGTCGTTTAGAGCACACATACCCATTTATGTATGTTCTGCTTAGTGATTTATTTCAGACCTATACACCACTGGAAGGGGTTCGCATTCCCACATCCCCGCTATACAAATCAAAGTCGCTTTTGCTTATACTGAGGAAATAGCACTGCATCCACGGCACACTAGGGAATCGTCTAAGATACTTATGCAAGTCTAAATGGGCCTTTTATGCACTTCCAACAAAACAGGGGCCCTCAGCGACACTACGCCGTAGCAATATGTACGCCTGTACCTTTGCGAGCACTTTGTCTAGTTTGTGAGGTAATGCAGTGGACACCAGGTTATAAATGTACATCTGTGTATGTGTGTGTGTAATTTTGTGTTTTGGTACATTTTCAGGAAAATACATTCCCTGACGTTCAACTTATAAATTCTTATTACATGTTTTAACATAAGCAGTATACAGCACATGTACATATGCTAAGCATACATGTTGTCACGATCCGGGCAAAACCTCATATGTCCAAAACAGCTATTTTTCAGGGGAAAAAAAAGGATATTCTAAATAAATTCAACAAAAACTATTTTCAACCCTTTTCATTGGTTAATAATTTCTACGTGGTACTAACCCACACAGAGACCAATAGTATACATTTATGAAAAGAGGTTTCCGTCAGACAGCGACGATGTATATTAGTTATAAGGCTGTCACAATTTCTCGATTTATTAAGGGATATTTGCTTAATGTTTGGGTTGTTGATAATCGGTCTTCGTGATTTTTCGTGAAGTTATAAAATGGGATCTACAAGTCACTATAAGGCACATTTAGCCTTGATTCCCACTCTATTAGCACTCAAGTAGATTTTGCGCCAGTGAAAGAGAGGAAACACACACACACCACCCGGGAAAAACTAAAGTGCGAGTTTGTAATTGTGTAAGTGTTGTAAGTAAGCACACATATGATTACACAATTAGACCTGAATAATAAAGGCTGGATTACTTGGGTACCAATATAATCATTAGTGACAGCTGTACTATGTATGAGGAAACATTATATATACAAACCTACATCCTGACTAGTTTGTGTGTGTGTAATTTGAGTTGGCT
>JBBMFX010000037.1:19019710-19030916 GCA_037832545.1 Rhabdalestes septentrionalis | reverse complement strand
AGAGAGAGAGAGAGAGAGAGAGAGAGAGAGAGAGAGAGAGAGAGAGAGAGAGAGAGAGAGAGAGAGAGAGAGCATTATTCCTTTCACTGTTCTTTTGTTTTACTCACAGGTGGGCTTTGACCTAGTGTTTGAAAAGTCCCTGTACTCCAGTCTGGCATGCCTGTTTCCTTTTTATTCAAACTAATTCTCTTTCATATATTATTATACAGATATACACTGACCAAACACATGAATTCATGACTCACATTCAGGGAGGTATATTTTCTGTACATTTCCTTTATTTGCATGTTTGTATATTAAACAGGAAGCATGGGCCTCCCCCGTCATGCAGATAAAGCATATTCCATTTGATATGATTTGAGAGAGAGAGAGAGAGAGAGAGAGAGAGGGTGTTTTTGCTGCCTCAGAGGAATAAGCTGTGGTCTGAAGTGCTCTGGAGCGGTTCCTCCGCCTCTGCTCATTTCCTTATCAGAGGATGTGAAGCATGGCCGCTCTCCAGCGAGGAGATGCTGCACGAATACTCATGACTCTATATCTCCATCTCTCTCTCTCTCTCTCACTCTCACCCTCTCTCTCTCTCTCTCTCTGTCTCTCTCTCTCTCTCTCCCCATCTTTTCCCTGCTTCTCTCTCTCTTTTTCTCTCTCTGTCTCTCTACCCCATCTTTTCCCTGCCCCTCTTCTCTCTTTCTTTCTTTATCTTACTCTCTCTCACTCTCTCTATGCTATCTCTCTCTCTCTCCCTCCCCCCATATTTTCCCAAGCCTCTCTCTCTCTTTTTCTCTCTCTGTCTCGCTACCCCACCTTTTCCCTGCCCCTCTTCTCACTTTCCTTCTTTATCTCGCTCTGTCTTTCTCTCTCTAATTCCATCTCTCTTTTTTTTTCTCTCTCTCTCTCTCTCTTGATCTTTTCCATGTCTTTCTCTCTCTCTCTCTCTCTCTCTCTCTCTCTCTCTTTATCTTTTCTGTGCTTTCTCTCTCTTTCTCATCTTCTCTCTCACACATTCCTCCCTCTCTCTCCATCCCTCCTTCATTCTCTCACTCTCCCTGCCCCTCTCTCTCTCTCACTATTTACTCATGTCTCTTTTCTTTCAGCCCCGCTCTTATTCCCTATTTTCTGTCTCTCTTTCTCTCACTCACCCCTCTCTATCCTTCCTGTCATTCTACATCTTTTCTCTCAACCTGCCCCTCTGTCTCTCAACCTGCCCCTCTGTCTCTCCCTCTGCCCCCCCATACATCTTGGTTTCTGCCTCACCTGACCAACCAGTGAAAATCAAATCAGGAGTTATTAGATCAAATCAACAGATTACAGTTAGTGTCAAATAATGACAGAAAGCTCTTGGGTCTGAGCCATAGAAGCATCTTCCATGTCCTCCTGAATCTCTTGATTTATCTCAGAGATACGTACACCACTTCACAGCCCAGAAAAAGAAAAAGACCACAAAAATATAGTGCTAAATATGCACTCATTCCAGAGAACATACTTGAGCCTATTTGCATGATGAATGCTTTGAGTGAATTATATGTGAAATAATAAATCCTGGTGCTACTCGGTCCTCTGAGTCTCTCCAATCCCCCCGTCCTAAATCTCATTTGAGAAGTAACAAAGGCATTTAATCAATAGCTCATTGGCTGGAGGCGCAGCAGTGGGATAACTTGATTGGTTGAGGCTGGGGGCGGGGGGAGTGACAGCGAGGTGTCACTGTGGTAAATCTGCGGAGGGGAGTGGGTCGATAGCTCTTCAGTGACGATCTCTAATGCAATCCTAGATGTCCTCAGTCATGTTAACTTACTACATGACGTGAATGTGGGGTGCCAGGTTCTCAGTGTAGGTAATATATGTGTTGTTAAGGAAGACGTTAGCAGTTATAATGAGCTGTGATGGTGCTGTTATTACTAAGGGACTGAGGGGAGGCCATGTTCATTGGTTGTGTCAGTTCTCCAGACACGTATGCACCGTTATCTTTAGGGCTTCGCTCAATATGGGAAGATACTGTGACTAAACTCTCAGTAATACACAAATCTTTACACAAAGCAAAAAAAAATCAAATGCCTTAAAGGTCCCATATCTATTTATTTTCTGTGTCTGATCTAAATGATGGTCACGTCTGTGTCCGATGGTCAAACTTCAGTAGCCTATTGGTTTTCTGATATCACAATAACCAAACCATCCACATACATTCTATGGAAAAAGGTATTGGGATGCCTGACCAGTACAGCATCAGGGATTTTAATGACAGTGCATTCAAATACAGATACTTTAGTATGGAGTCGGTACCCCCAATTATAACAAGCTATAACAGCTTCTACTCTATTTGGAAGATTTTGGAGTTTGTGTACATTCAATCTGTAGAGCCTTTATGAGGTCAGGCACTGATGTTGGACAAGAAGGCCTGGCTTGGAATCTCCATTCCAGTTCATCCCAAAGGTGTTAGATGGGGTTGAGTTCAGGACTCTGTGTGGGCCAGTCAATTTCTTCCACACCAAGCTCATCCAGCCATGTCTTTATGGAGCTTGCCTTGTGTACTGGCGCACAGTCATACTAGGATAGAAAAAGGGCTTTCACCAAACACTGTGTCCACAATTTTTTTTAAGTTTTTAAAATGCCTTGGTCTGGTGAATCATTAGGATTGTCCTTCACTGGAAGTGAAGTGTCCAAATCCTGAAAAACAGGGGTGTCCCAATACTTTTGTCTATGTAGTGTATTTTTCCCACAGCTCCTCCCATTCACTCCTCCCATTTCTTTTAAATAAGGGGAGACAATCAAAACAGAGCTTTGTTACATCTATCAGTTAAAGGCATAGCACCAAAAACAGACTGTTAAATTCTAATGGGTGAAAAGAGGTCGGAATATGTTCATGTTACTTTTTTTGTTGGATAAAAGCACACACACAGCAAAAGTGGATCCTCTGGGAGAGACGGCATATGGACCCTTTGACACAACAGAGCTGACTGAAGCGGAAGTTGGTGTCTCCTATTTTAAAACAAGGAATATGAGAAACCTGTGTCTTCTGCAGAAAAAAAACAACGCTCGAAATGCTGAGGACGATCCACTGGAGCGTCATGTAGGAGTGGTGACCCTAATGATGCTAATGGAACTAGCGGTGCCTCTGTTCAGCAGCATAAATGCCAGGAAGGCTGTTTGTATTTAGTGTTTCTGGTTGAATCGTGATGATTGTACAGGTCATCACATACGAAATGTTTGCTTTATGCATTATTTGACGGAGCACTTTTGAAGGAGCCAGTCAGGCTGTATCATTATTATGCATCAGCACTGTGGTCAGCATCCAAGCTACCACCCCTGAGACGCTGTTTTAATTCATTTTGTCCTTACCCCTTGCAGAAGAACCATTATGGTCTCTTTGTTTCCACTGAAAAGACAGGGAGGGAGAGAAAGAGAGACAGAGAGAGAGAGAGAGAGAGAGAGAGAGAGAATAAAGGCGGTGTGAGAGAGTGTGCAGATGATGTGTGGAGAGGCAGGCCTGGCTAATAGAAATCCGCGTGGCGAGCTGTTAATATACAGTAGGCAGCAGGATAATGAGCTAGTCGTTGCTGACACATTGATTTAGCCGGAGTGGTGATAGAATTAGCCGCTGCTTGAGAGAGATGTCAACAGACCCAACAATAGCGGCTAGTATAATGACTCTTACCTCCTCATACACCCTCTCCCCCTACATACACACACATGCACGCACTCACACACCTTTGCTTTTTGTCGCCTTTCAGGACTCTAGCTTGCTCAGGGCCCGCTCACAGCTGCTAAGATTTTTTTTAAGGTTATTTTTTTGCTTCCTGACTAGCCACCTCCATGCAATTTAATTGCGGCACCTAATATTAGCGTCCTATTATCTGAAAATTGAGAAATTATGTTCGTTTTCCTTTGGTTAAATCTCATTATTTCTGTAGGCCTAATTATCCTCTGTGTTAAATCGGCTCCGGTTAGCTATGTCTGCTTCCTTCGTTGGAAAGGTTCCTCCAATCCAGAGACATCTTGGTCACTTTCACAGCCTTCAGTGAGGCAACAGATAACAGCTCAGCCCTGGAGGATATATCTGGCTCCCTTGGCTTTCATTAAGGGCAATAAACACATATTTAATGCTGCTGGCTCGGAGCCTCTGTATTTGAACCGGGCCCAAGATGCAGGCCGAGCATGTGTGACGCCCAGGAGCATCTGGAAATCTGTCTGGCGCCCGATCCCGTTTGCATCTGGGAGGATGCACCTAGAGGCTACAAGGCTGGCTAGCCCTGCTGCTTTGGAATCGAGGTCTTAATGACACCAAATCCACTCCCAGTTTGTTAGGGACAGCTTTTACTTGGTGCTGCGGGATTCAACAGATCATTGAATCGAGGCCTCTGGGGGTCTGTGAGTAAGCTTGGCTGAGTGTTAAGTGACTGCTGCCGGAGATGAGCGCCTAGTCAAAGGAGTCTGTGATATCCTGCTCGAGTGATATTTTTAGAATTAGACTCTAGGTTGAACCTCCTGAAAATAATTTTTGTAGTACAAATGTCATGAAGATAATGAAGAAATGACCCTGCCCGATATATATATATCTTCATCAGTTTCAGAGTGCATCAGCACAAGATCTAAGATATTGCTCCTCTATTTAAAAAAAAAAAAAAATAATAATAATAATAAGAAGAAGAACAAGAAGAAGAAGAAGAAGAAGAATAGTAATAATAATAATGATAATAATAACAACAACAACCATAATAATAACAATAATAATAATAATAATCCATCCATCCCTCCATTTTCTACCCCTTTATCCCGCACTCGGGGTCGGAGGGGGGGGAGGGTGGGCTGGAGCCTATCCCAGCTGCTACGGGCGAAGGTGGGGTTATAATATTTATTATTATTATTGTTATTCTTCTTCTTATTATTATTATTATTGTTGTTGTTGTTGTTTTGTTGTTGTTGTTGTTGTAATAGTTGTTATTATTCATATTACTATATACAATAATATGCTTGTGATAATGTGTCTTTCTGCTAGCAAATGTAACACTAGAATACATGCAAACAAACAGGAAAGCAGTAAAAAGAATCAAGTTTGACTTTGAAAAAAGTTGATATGAGCTGGAAAGGAGAACACAGGTTCGGTTCCAGATTTTTCTTCAATGCTTCCATCCTTTGCCTGGATTTGTGAGATTCCTCTGGCAGCTCCTGGTTTAATTTAATGAAGGACTGATTGAGTCAAACCCAGCAATACTTTGCTTTCGTTCTTTTCTAATGTGAGATCCCAGTCTTTAAGGGGGGAGGGGAGTCTATGGGGTTAGGCAGGGAGCCACAGTCTCCCCTCAGGCAAGTCCCATTAAGTCACTTCATTTGCAATAAGCAGATGGCATTTTCAGTTGCACCACCAACAGGCTGTTGCATTGGTTGAGGTGGCGAGCGAGCAGAGACACTTCCCGCTGAACGAAATCTCATGTTTATGGGCACACTATGATAGGCTGGGGCCCTGGCACTGTCCAGCTGTTGAGCTTCTCCACTACCTCAGAATCACGGCTGACTGTTGCTGCCACTGACGCCAGTCCTGTTCTGGTTTGTTTTGTGTGGATGAGATTCATTTTCAGATTAGGCCATCATCAATCATAGCTGTGACAAGCCCAGATGGGACATTGTTGGGCTTCCAAATGGCTTCTCTCATAAAGCCAGTCACCTGCAGAACTCACACTCTTCACAGTCTCTGAGGTTTAGTCACTAAACTGCCTTAAGCTTTCCTCTAGTACCGAGACTTACAGGGATTAGAACATTAACAGTACTCTAATGTTCGTTTAATATTACAAGGTTTTACAGGTCACATATGTGATTTTCTGTATCAGCTCATCGTTTTTACATTTTCAGAATGTCTTTAGCTGCCCTGAGCTGTCTGACTTGATGAAAATGATGAAAAATTACAAATGCACATTCTAGACTCATCCCAGTGCACTGGGATGGTATGGTGGAGGACACAATGTGAGGAACCAAGCTCAGATGTACTGATGTACAGATGTACTTACATTTGTTCAGAACCCTTTTTTTTCAGAATAGCTGTCTAGTTTAAGAGTCAAATGTTAGTGGAGAGTATTTTGTCAGTAGCTTGCCTAAAGGGGCTGGACCTAGCAGTATATTGGGTTAGAGATGTGAGGTGTGCACTACAGTTTTTGGGGTGTTTCGCTTTATTTCAGCCTCAGGGCAGCTTGTGGCCTAGTGTTTATGGTATTCAGCCTGAGATCAGGAAGTCGTGGGTTCGAATCTAAGGTACCATCCCCACACACTGTTCCCCAGACGCTGTGTTTCTGTCTGCCCGCTGCTTCACTAGATGAAAGGGTTTAAATACAGAGGAAGAGTTTTGTGCTGTTATGTGTTCACGTATGACAGAATGATTACTTTCACTTATAGCTTTACCCTTAGAAGCAAATAGACTGTCTGATTAAAACTGTGTGCTAAAATCACCATGGCTCTCAGGATCCTGCCAATCCCAGAGAATTTAGCCTGCTATCCGTGCACTGCTTTAATCAGCCTGTTGGGAAACTATTGTTTAAGTAGGTAAATGCTGGTGGAAAGCAGATTTCCTCCTGAGTTTTTCAGAGTGAGATATAGGCCTCATTGCTGAGCCAGAAAACACTTTTCCTGTATCGTCCTAAAGGTTATTTCTGAATTCCTTTTAAAGTCATAGATAGGATGTAAATGATATTTTCTCATGCATTCACTGACCAATCCATTTTAACATGAAATGGTTTTGTTGCTCTAAAAGGTTTGCAGTTGCTCGATATGCATGCCAGCCAGAAGACCCTTGTTTTAGAAGATTAAGTTCTCAAAAACTTTGAAAAAGTGTCTCATTTGCTGGGCTTTGTGATTTTATGTAGTGTTTCCATTCAAATATAACCACCACTGAATATTAAAACCTGTCCTCCGGTTGTCAATTGCTGCCTGAAGCACTGAGTTATATATTTGATTTATTAGTCAAGGACTTGTCTATGCAGCCTTTACTGTGTTTAAGTAAGCGATACAGAACATTGAGCAAGTGTATTAAAATGTTTTACTGTTCCAGCCTACAGCTGTGACACCATGAGTTTTTGGGAATGAGCTCTTTATTTGTTGACCTGAACGGTGGCACCTAACAAATGTCACTTTAGCTAATACAGTTACAGAACAGGCATCAACCTAATACCGAGGATTTCGAAAAATTCTCCCGTTGTCATTTTTATGGCTCGGTTTTATCACTCTATTTCCTTTAACCAAGTAATCAGCCTCACCAAATGCTGAAAACCATGCTCCAAGTAGGTCAGAGTGATGGGACTGACAAACATTTGCACAGCAAAATGAAGCAGAAGGCCAAATTCAGGGTCCGCCAGACTGGATTTAAAAAGCGAACACACAGGAGTGCTCGTCTGCTCGGCTCGTCGTGGCAGCTGTGGGTAAAAATAGCACCTTGAAGTCATGCAGCTAGCTTGTGGCTAGCTACATGCTAGCAAATGATGGTGTGTGAGTATGTGTGCATGTGTGTGTAAGAGTGTGTGTGTGTGTGTGTTTGTGTGTGTGTGTGTTTGTGTGTTTTGGTGGTGATTTCCAGGCCTCCCCCACCCTCGCCCAGGGCAGGAGCTATAAAAAGCCCTAATTGAAAGATTTTTGCCACCAGAACACAGAGAGAACAAAAGACAATGCTTGACACGTGTGTGTGTGTGTGTGTGTGTGTGTGTGTGTGTGTGTGTGTATGTGTGTGCTTTGTGTTTGCGTTGTTCTCAGCGCTGGAGCAGATGCTGCTTCTCTGCTGCCTGTCAAAGAACACAGCCCTCATCACATCCACTTACTGTACACTTCCTCTGGGCCTCTACGAGAGGGGCTCCACAGAGGATGCGCACGAATCCGACCCTGCTGATGGATGAGTGGGTGGAGGGACGGATCTGAAGAGAAGATGAATGAATTGTGCCTTTGGAACTGAACCTTTGCAAGTTTAGAGCTACTGCTGTCATATTGCTGCAATTCCAATGTGCTTTAAATATAATGATGTATCATGATTGCCATAATTAGCCACATGAGGAGTGAATTTTACATTGATAAAACCCTTTCAGAGATTTTCAGAAAGATAAACTTGCACACTATGACTGTGCTTAAATCATATCAAATCAAACTGAAAATGTGAGGATTTTGCATCTTCTTTGCTTGTTTCGGCAGAGTGAGATAATTTGTTGTAAATATTACAAAATGACTAATTGGCAATAAATACTCTATATCTCAGCTGCTTTTAAGGGTGACTTGTTTGTAGTAGGATTATAGAAATTTAACCAATGTTAATAGGCATTAACTTTTTGATCCTTTATCACTGTTGAGTAGATTTATCTTTAGTATAAAGTAATTTAAAAAAAATACGCACTTTCTACCAGCAATCCTTCAGATTGGAGCTTTAGATCAGAGTTTATGAGCCTCCGAATGTGTGGATGTGGTTCCATTTAGCTACTTTACTTCCTCAATGACTGTTCTAATCGAGAAGAGTCCATTGAGTACAGCTGGAAAATGCAGGCGACCTTCTGACCGATTTTGAGAAAGCTTTTAGAGGATCTGCAGCCATCCATTACTCATGATCCTCCCCTAAAGACATTTCAAGAGAAGAGCTGGAGGTTGAAACCAGCTACTACACATTGTTTCAAAAGGCCAATAAAATGTGGCTTCCTAACCTACTATCATTCAAATCAACCACATTTTCTCCAAAAGCCTTAGTAGATTGATTCCTTTTGCATTGCATAATACAAACAAATGGTCTTTCCACAGGGACATCAGAGACATTTTTAATGTGATGTGTGGGTGATGCAGGGAGGCGGGGTTTGGTTGGGGGTGAGGTTTCGTGGGGGCGGGGTTGCTGCGTGCGTGCAAAGTCTTGTCTTTTTAGGGGGTGGAGGTGTTTGAAAATACTGGTTGACTCTTTAACCTTAAATCTTTCGCAAACACATCCACACTTCTTAATCGATAGAACAATACGTACCGTTGGAAATCTGCTCGAATTTGCCTCCAACTCACCGGAAGCAAGTGATGTAAATTGTCAGTGCATAGACAGTCTGCTCGGTGTTCTTCTACTGGTTTAGTGGAGTGGATACTTTTGCGAAAGATTCAAGATTCAACAGCGCTGGTTGAAGGAATTATTTATGTTAAATGTAGAGGGAACCATGCGAAAAATTATGAAAGGTGACGGGGACACGTCCCCTCTGACTGAATGGCGAAGACCCATGTCCTCCTAGCACAGAGGATCCACCTTTCTTGGCCGCAGTCCTGTTTTTGGAATGCGGCTCAGGTTTAGTTGATGAAAAATGATGAAACTCTGCTTTAAGATAAAAAAACTGACCATAAATCTGTAGGCTGTCAGTAAACAGCGACAAACAGGCTCTACGAACAGCAAGGAATATGAATTGTGAGTAAAGTGTGAGTAAAGTGTTTTCACACATTACATTTGGATTCAAGCATGTGGCTTTAGCCTCAGTGGCTGTATAATTATGAAGACTTTTATGCTGACGCTGAGTGCATTAATCAAAAATAGATAAGCGTGGGACTGCAGGGCTTGGCATGGCTGCAGCATGGCTGCCTATTGTGTGCATCAGCTCTTCTGCTGAAGCCAGTAAATTGGACTGGGTTAGGACTCCAGCAGTAGGCAGGAGGAGACTATAGAAGAACTTAATCAATACACATGCTACCGAGTTCAGGGTGTGTTTCTGGGTGACCTTTCTGTAGGACACTGAGGACAACTACATGTGTGCCAGAGAAATGAGAAAGAGGATATTCATATGCTTTAGGAGTGAAACATGCACCTGCTTCACACATTTTACAAACAAAACCAGAATTGAGAACAATATCAGTTAGTAGTTATACAGGGGTTACGTCATATTCTGTGTGTTTGTGTTTAATAGTTCTAGCCCAGTGCAGGAAATCACTTGTTTGATTTAAAATCAAGAAATTATGTCGATGTAAAGGTTCAAACAAGTTTTGTAGATTTCCTGTGTAGAAATATGTTCACATCCCCGTCCTGTGGTCTGAACACTCTCTCTACAGCGAACAAACTTAAACATGGCAATATTCTGCTCATTTTAGTGCACAATTTCTATTTATATAACATAGTGAAAATAATAAAATGTTGTATAAATGTGCACAGGTTCATATTTGACCTTTTCCAGTTCAGTGTATAACAGTAAAACCTATGGGTTTTGTGGAGGATGTATATTTATTAATTTGGCATAAATGTTAAACATTACACTTAATTGTGCTGCCCTACTACAAACCTTTTTTTTCCAAAATAAAAGTTCCCAGATAAATCTATAAAATATGAAAGAGGGTAATATTAATGGGAAAATATAGAAAAAGGAGGTGTTAACTGTCTACATTCCACTACTGTGGGAACCAGACACCTGGTTTAACATGTTCAGTACATAATTTAGATTTCTGAACCTGTTCAAATGGTCTCATTTTATTCTGCATGATATTTCAGTTGTATTCGGGTTGTGTGTCTCTTGTTTTTTGTTTTTTTCACTTGTGAATTCCCTTCACACATGCCTCTGCTACGAGCTCTCAGCTGCCTGAGCCCTTTTAGTTATCAGTGAAGTGTTAGTGGACAAATCTCTTATGGAAGAGTGTTGTTTTGCTTTGGGAAAAAAAAGTGACAAGAAGATCGCTCGCTGACTTCCTCTACGGAGAACTCAGCCACGGTTGACTCACCCATGTTTATCTGTTTTTCTGCATGGCGCAGTGACTGAAGAGGGTCAATGTGACTTCAGATTCTCTGCTTAGTTGCAGTTAGAAGCTCAAACATCCGTTTCCATGGCTGCCTGGCTCCTGCCACTGGAGATGCTTGCTGGTGGAAGTCAAGATTTTTACTCTCTAGATTAGAGCAAAGATCATGAGGCTACTTCATCAACCTCATTAGTACCAACATATAACTACACTATATGGAAAAATGTTTTGGGACGCCTGACCATTACACCAACAGGGACTTTAAAGACATTGCATCCCCTTTTCAGCTAGAACAGCTTACAGTCTTCTTGGAAGGCTTTCCACAAGATTTTCTGTCTTTTTTGTAGAGCATTTATGAGGTCAGGCACTGATGTTGGACGAGAAGGCCTAATATGCAGTCTCCATTCCATTTCACAAAGGTGTTGGATGGGGCTGAGGTCTGGACCCTGAGAGAGAGAGAGAGAGAGAGAGAGAGAGAGAGAGAGAGAGAGAGAGCGAGAGAGAGAGAGAGAGAGAG
>JBBMFX010000037.1:18979753-18989968 GCA_037832545.1 Rhabdalestes septentrionalis | reverse complement strand
AAGAATAGAGCGAGAGCTAGAGAGAGAGAGAGAGAGAGAGAGAGAGAGAGAGAGAGAGAGAGAGCATGCATGCAATAAAGGAAATGCATAGAATTGTCATGGGTAGAATCTTCAGAATCTTCATAAACCAATCACCTATTAGGAAATAAACCAGGCATGATGGGTTCCATGGATTGTCTTGGGCTTGGCTTGAGTAGTAGACCACACACACACACACACTGTACTTCTCCAAGTAAGTGGGATCAGTAATTCATTGCTCATTTTCTCCAGTTAAAGCTGGTACAGAAATGGAATATCTTGCAAAGTGCAGCTCATGCGTGTCATCAGTTCAAATCAAATTACGAGCACCGCGTTTTTGTCTGGGCCTTGCAGTCATTTGACCTTGTAATTTTATGGTAAACTGCGGCTTTGGGGAGGTTGAAACTTCCTCTCTGGGGAAATGAATCACTCCGTAATCACTTTTGTGAGCTTGAAAAGGCGCTATTGCGCTGGCGATAATTATTAAACATGGAAAGCCAATGAGGAAGGGCAGTGAGGTGAAAACTTCCACTCCTTTATAAAGAAGGAGGTGCAGGGCTGCCACGCTTGTTTGTCCACATTACGGGACACTTATCTGTGTGTGTGTGTGTTGCTGGGTGCAAGTGATGGCATCAGATGTCCTACAGATAATTGTACATGTTTTTAATGTGGTTACTAAACTGCTTGAACAGTAATGGGTGGGCATTACTAGTTTTACAAAACTGATACGTCTGCTTTTAAAATCTAATTGGCTGAACCACATCAAAGGGAGCTTTATTAGGGGTTAGTTTTATGGGCAATATGAAAAAAATGTGTGGTCATCTCATATAAACTCAATCACATTGATACTTTGCTTTTCTGAGCGTGTCATCAGTCCTGAAAGGACACACAGACTGAATGGTTTCTCAAAAAAAGACCTCCTTTATGATCCATAAATTGCAGTTTTGCCCTGTTTAGACACTTCAGTTCAACACTGAATATGAAGATTGAGGATTTATTAATGTTACAAAGGTTTGATTGAATTTTTATCAGATTTAAATGAAAACTTTTGGAATAATTTCATAGAATCTCTGGAATCTGTTCTATGGACATAATGGCCACTAGGAGTCCACAGGGAAGTGAGTCATATGTGAACACACCACAGCACACAGTGTGAACAGTTTTTGTTCATTATGATACATTTAGCAAGTAAACAGTGTTCTTAAAGTACCATATTTTTTAATGTACCATATGTGTTTGGCCATATCACTCACTCATATATTGTAAAGCACTCTAAATACACAAACAGGTTGGATCATGTTTTCTTGGCAAACATATCAGACAAACTACGTTGCTTCATAATAGTAATCCAAATTGTTTGTTGCAGTTTTATTATTAACAATAACCTTTTTATTGAAAGTTTATTGAAAGTGTTTTATTACATGTGTGTAGCAGTGATTTTACACAGTAAAGAGAGTGCGAATGACCTTCAAGTTGTGCTTAAAAACACCACAAGTTGTGGAAAGATCACTAAAATGCATGGTCTTGACTTGCTTCATTGTGTGTCTGTGGCAGCGTCACATTTTTGGCGCCATTTTTCGGGCTGCATCCAGCTCACATGCTCCTTCTCCTCATTGGAAGAAATGTGTGGAATTTAATAAATGAGAACGAGAACTCAGAAACAAAACCATGTATATGGTTTTCAGAGCTCAGGTCAGGTAGCAGACCTCTAACGTACACACAAACACACACACACACACATTTGATTTGCATGTAAGACCATCTTTGCTCCTTATTCTGTCCTGTCCTACTCATTTATGTGGAAAAGGTCATGGTGTTCTGAGTGCTAATTTTGGCGCGGCACCATGGCGCAGTGGAGGAGTCCTGACAGGAGCCAGGAACGGCCTCGGCAGCCCGTCCATCTTACTGTTCTGAAAAGCGCCCGAGAATCCGATCTGTCAGAGTCGATTTTCCTTCTCAGCTTCTGACATGGAGACAGCGCTGTACAATAGATTGTTTATTAATTAACATTACAGCACTCCGTCCTCTTGACCAGTTACATAATAGGAAGTAAAGTGGTCCTCATATTCACACCACAGCGTGAACAGGGTGAAGTTCTTTCTCTACATTTAACTAATTCACCAAATAAAGCAGTGCTCCACCAATGAGGGAAGCAGTGTGTGGGGACGATCCCTAGCTCAAGGGTACCTCAGTGGGGCCACCAGCAGTTCTGGGATTCAAACCCACAACCTTCTGATTGAAGGAGCAACTACCTAAACATTAGCCCACCTGCTATTGCAAGAGGTTTGAATCCACTACACTAGTTGTCTTAGTGTGTAGCGTCATCCAATAGGCCATGTGGGATGTTCTGATGAATAGTAACTAATGCATAATTTTGGACAAAAACCATTTCCAGTCCATTTGAAAGGCATGGAAATGGGTCCAGATCCTGAAGTCCCACACTGAAACCAAAGTCCCTTCACGATACAATCAAACATGCTGCTAGTCGCAGAAACAGGCAGAGTGATTACAGTGACTCTGCTATACCCGGTCGTAGCAGGATGTGTGGGAAAACAAACACCAGCCTTCTGCCTCTGCTGGAGCTCAGAGCCACCTGCGAAAGTCAGAAAAAAATGACGGGAGGGAGACGAATGAGGAGCGAAAGTTGGCGTGACTGAGCGCTTGATATAGTGGCGAGCCGGGTGGAGATTAAAGAGGGAAACATTTCATTATTTATTTCTTTTTTTCTTTTCCTTTTTTTGTCTCTGTTGCTGGGGTCTAGGTGACAGACCTTTGAAGAACTGGGACTTTGATGGTAATGAATTTTCTTTTCTCGCGCTCTCCTTAGCTTGCCTCTGTGTCTTCTTGTTTGAGATTCTAGGTGAGTGTGTGTCAGTCAAAGGGAGGTTTGCGTTCATGCTAGTGTGTGTTTGTGTATGTGTGATGAGTGGGTGAGAATGAAAATAAAGCAAAAAATGTTACTTCAGTCTCTGGCCACTATAGCTTTTAGCTCCACATTGCGTATTTGCACAAAATGGCATTCGCCTTTTGAAGCTTTCATCATTGGTCAGTTTCTGAATACAGTGTGTAAAACTCTCGGCCACGCTGCTGAACCAATGATAAATGGGGGTGAAGGGTGGCAAATTGTGTAGCAGCAGATGGATCTGTGTGCCTATATAGTGGACCTGTAATGTAGATGGACTCAGAAAGTGGCTCGTGTGTGAAAGCAGAGAGTAGGAGTTCTAATAAAATGAATGGTGGGTGGAAAATGTGTGTGTGGTGTCTGGAAGCCACACACTCTCCGATGCGAATGTGGTGCCTTATCATCCTTTAGCCTGCAGGTTGTATTGATTTGAAAAGGAGGAACTCTCCTAAAGGAGCCCCCTGCTCAGCCTCAGCAGGAATCAAAGAGACTTGGCTGCGGGACCTGTTGATGAAGTCATCTCTGTCTGCTCATCACCTTTCACTCTATTGCGTTTGTGCTCCTTCACATTAACTCTTAGACTCTTAGGGCAATTTTTTTCACTGGACAAAGTATAGAAAGCAGAAAACTGGAGCTTTGACTTTACCAGAGGCCTCCAGTCCAGGACAGAAAGGTCCACTTTTATCACTACTGGTATCTGTACTACTTTTATCACTACTGGTACCAACAGGATGAAATGATACCCAAGGATGTTTTCTTCTCTTCTGCACTTGGGTTTTTCACATAGATGTCTCCAGTCACATATCATTACCCTCGCACTAAAAAGCTACAATCACACAGTTCGTACTCCCCAAGAATGACAAAAACACTCAAGCTAGCTCCAAGCTTAGCTTAGTACACTCTCAAACTAATCATTAAATATAGTGAAGGAAACAACAACATACAATTGTAGTTTACATTAAGGTGCACGTATTTTTTAACTACGCAAGTAAGACTTTAGAGTGGTGACCATTCAAGTTCTCTCAAGCAAGTAGAAAAGGACCTGGGTTTAGAACCATGAGTTCCACTGGCGCACATTTAGGTCAGCCTCTGTTTTTGATTGTGCCATGGAAGTGGGAAATCAGAGCTGGAATAAACGTCACACCCATGTTGACCGTGTTCCAGTATGAAAAGAAAAGGAAACCATGTTCTAGCCTTTGTGAGGCATTATTTACAAAACCAGCTGATAACACCACATTACACTGTCTTTTGCACATACAGACACTGTAGAAAGACAGGCTGAACAGTACTATGTGGATGACTGTTGGGGCTTATAAATTCTTTATTATTATGATTTGTACTGCTGTTGATGCATGGAAAAGCCATCTTCTCCAACTTTCTGAGCTGGAAATCCGATCTCAGAAGGAGATTTCTTATTTGGATCTCTGTCTTCCCAATTTGAAAAGTCTGAAATGCGGCCTGAACTGTCTGTATATCTTGTAGATGGAACGTTAATGTCAGTTATCCCGTAATGTACCATGTAATGAAATGTGGAATTACACAATTACAGAATCGTATGAAATGAACTCTTCTGTAAAGAGTTAAATAAATGACTGTAAGCCTTTCTGGAGCCTTTCCTCTCGCTGGAATGATAGTCATTGTCTATTATGGAAACCACGATTACTCACTGGAGCAGAGATGAGTGCTGGAAGCTCCCTTCAGCTCTTTTTTTTCTTCTGGGTGATTCCGAGCAGGTGTAGAGTAATAAGAGTGATACAGTATCAGACCCGGTACAATCGCTTTCATTAGAATGGGATTATCCTGATTAGCCGCAGCCATATTCCCACTGATAATGAAGCTCAGTTACTTCTGGTGTTCACTCAGCTATTGGAACTGTGGGAGACAGATTTTACGAGACCAGTTTGAGCTCCTTAATGTGATAGAAGCAGATGATACCAACATACTCGCATTAGTGGACTTTATCCCACTTATGAGCACTTACGTTCATTGATCTTTCTTAGAAAGAAATTGTTAGCAGACATTGAAAGCAGAATTTCAATGAATAGATGTTGAAAAACGGCATTCAACACAGTAAAAAGATGACTTTCCAGTTAATGGCGAATTTTAGGTTTTGTATTTAAGCCTCTTTGTGTTTTGTGTGTGCTCCTGTCTTCTTTGGTTTTTGTATTGATTTTTGTTTAGGCCCTCGTGCCCGTTTCTTTTGTGTGTAAATAAAAACTTTAGATAAAGTCAGCATGTGTGCCCTGACATAGTGTAACCAAGTCAAATCTAAAACCAAAGCTATTGGATCATGCCAGGGCATTCATATTTTATCTAGTTAGTTATAGAGAATGGGGGAGAAACCATAATAGCAGCTGGAAAGGGGGGCCAACTCCTTATGAAATTCTATGCTTTTGTTTGTTTATTTATTCTTTACAGTGTATGAATGAAATCCACTTCAAATAAGTACGTTCGGCTCTTTTAAGGTGCCACAGGTGTTTATTTTTCCATACAGAGCAACCATAAAACCTAATATTGTGTTAGGTGCTCGTATCTATATATATTCAGAAAGAACATTTTTGCTGAACCAATTGTTGTAATTATTGTTGTTGTTATTTTATTATTATTATTATTATTATTATTATTATTATTATTATTATTATTATTATTATTATTATTACATGATAACATTCACAAGTCTGGAAATATGCTATTTTTAACCAAGCCAGCTTCACCCAAGCATAACATTTGAGCTGTGTTCCAGTGTGAGCTGTGGTGGAGCCAGAACCCCATTACGAGTGTTATTTGACCGCGCCCATGTGTTGTCTGTTTATTTATACCTTGCCAGACTCTGATTAATGTGCTAGCCTCTTAATGAAAGTGCTGGAACGCTAATTAGACATGACTGGACAGGATAATAGTGGTGAACTGCATCTCCGCTGCTGCTCCAAGCAGAGCACGCTGGAATCCGACATTATTACAGGATTAGAGCTTATTGAAGGTTGTGTTTGTGTGCCTGTGATTCTGAGATCAGGTCTGATAGGAGCTGGATAAAGACGTTTTTGATAAAGAACGTATTCAGTGTCAGTATTTAGTTGGGAAATTCCTCTGGAATATGACTGGAATTCGACCCCTGACTGGAACACTGAATAATTCTCTGACATGCAGATGGAGGGACCACAGTTTCCTCTGAAAACGTCCTTGTGTTAATATACATATGCAGTAATATCTCTCTCTCCTTCTCTCTCTCACTCTCTCTCTCTCTCTCTGCAGGTGGAGAGAGAAATAGCCATTCTGAAGCTCATAGAACATCCTCATGTATTGAAGTTGCACGACGTCTATGAAAATAAGAAATATTTGTAAGTATGCTCATCGTTCACATTTGCCCGTGTGTGTGTGTGTGTGTGTGTGTGTGTGTGGGCTCATATCACAGGACACAGGCTCTCTCAGCCGTCCGTGCTCCAGAGGCTGGGCCTAATGTAGTTTTCAATAATTGATAAAAGTGCCACCCAGGAAGCTGCCAAGAAATGTGTTTTCTTAATATTCTGATGACACAGACGGATGGCCCACGCGGCCGTAAAGTGTTTGTCTGCAAATGTTTCTACACTCGCAAATCAAGTAGGAATCCATCCCTAATTTAAACAGCCCTGACAGGTAATCGCATGAGAAAATCCTTTAATCGGCTAATAAATCAGACACTCTGTGTGTGTGTGTGTGTGTGTGTGTGTGTGTGTGTGTGTGTCTGTGTGTGTGGAAGTATCTTTCTGTACATGTGCTTGTCTTTGATATGAGGTAAACGTTTGCCTATAATATAGAGAAACATTTGTGAGGACACTGATATGTGTTCTACTGTATCTCAGTAATACACCCACACCTAAACCCAACTCTCAGGGTAACCTCAGGGACAAAAGATCTTTGTGCACTTTTCCTAAAATGTCAAATTTGTGGTGAAAAGCAACAAATTTACTTTGAGGACCAGGAATGTCAACACTTCCCCAATATTCCAGTCATTATGAGTCATTATGTCCTTCTAAAGATATTAATACACACACACACACACACACACACACACACAACATATATGTTATAAGAAAAGCTCTTACCATTGAAGTACTCATTATACAGACAAGGAAATAACTAGAAGGGCAGATTGGTATTAGATATGATTTAATGTTGGTCATTATTTTCCTCCAATGAAGTAGAGCATTCTGTGTTACGAAGAGACAAAGTACACTGCAAAAATCCCAAATTCTTTTCAGTATTTACTCAGTTGACCTGGATTTAATTTATAACTGAGGTTTGGCCAGTTTGAGGATTTGTATTCTGCTCCTTTTCTGGTTAATTACAGTTTGTTTCGTGTTAAGTTAGTTGTTCCTCCATCTCAGCTGCAGGGTGAAAAGTTCAGACTTGGGAACAGATTGGGAAATTGATACAAATTTACTGTCACACACTTCTGCAGAATCTGCACGATTGGCTGCAGTGTGACACATAATTCTAAACAGTAAATGAAATGTATTCATTATCTGTTTTGCAAAAAAAGGAAATGATGGCAATGAATGAGCTGCAGCATAAAGAGAGTCACTCTTTCGCTCAGTGCAGTACAGTTATGTAAAAAGTAATGCTGGGACCAGTTCATATTGTCATGTCCAGGCAGTGGAATGGACATCAGGTGCTTTCCAGTGTTGAATGAATAAATGAATCAAAGCACAGACAAACAAATAAATAAATAAGAAACCAAAGGGTGGTTGTGAGGTTTTCTAATGACTGTGATCTGACAGTAACTCTCGCTGAGAAAAGGTACAGTTTCCTCTGACCTTTTTCAGAGCCTCTCTTCCCCTGGCCTGGCACAAAGCATCATTTATTTGCTTTCCATCAGACTGAATTAAACATCCCTTCCGAAGCTCTCGATGGAGCAGTAAAAGGGTCGAAGAAGAAAAGAGATGCACTTGATGACTTTTCCCTTTCTTTCCTGGCAGATATTTGGTTCTAGAGCACGTGTCAGGCGGGGAGCTGTTTGATTATCTGGTAAAGAAAGGCAGGTTAACACCTAAAGAGGCGCGGAAGTTCTTCAGACAGATCATCTCCGCACTGGACTTCTGCCACAGTCATTCGATATGGTGAGTTCTGGTCTCCTCCACAAATAAAATATATGAAATGAGTGCTATAAGGTTATACATACTACAGTAATGGTAAAAGGGATGGCGACAGCAAACAGAAAGCTATGCTGGTCACACATGTGACGGTTTGATTTTCTGTTTCCTGCTGCCATACTGCAAAAACACCAGCTTATTTTTATTGTGCTGTAGTATTTTAGAGAATTTCATTTTATATATATGTGTATTTAATTTTTTCAAATACACCGAAATACACACACAAAATGGACAAACGTATTAACCATTACAGTAACAGTGACATTAATTACATTGCACACAAACACATACATTTTAATATGTAGTTTGGCACCAACCCCCTATTCATTCTGTAGAGCATTAATGAGGTCAGGCACTGATGTTGGATGAGATTATAGTCTCCACTCCAGTTCATCCCAAAGGTGTTGGATGGGGTTGAGGTCAGGGCTCAAGTCAAGTTTTCCCTGTCTAGTGAATTGACTGAATTTTTGTATTTTGTGCTGAAATTTTTGTTAACACAACTGACCATAAACTACTACTGTGTGTACAAATAGTGATTTATGCAAGCATTACAGATCAGAAGAATTTAAGTACTCCAGGATGAATAAACAAGATCTTACTGAAGGGATGAGAATAAAATGTACTGGGGGACCTCGAGTTACAATAGTCACAACATATGAGGTTTCGTTTTTGTGACACTCCCACTTGGCTTACACCATCAGCCTTGTACGTACTGACCATGCTGGTGAAGTGAGTGGAGGAGTGAGGGAGATTTTCTTTTCTTTTTCTGTGGCTTAGTTGTGTTTTTATGATTTTACAGCTGTGTTAAGATTGATAAGTGACTTAGGCTAGGGTGTGTCTTGGTTAACACCAAAATTTGGGTATATGGCGTAACTCGAGGACCCCCTGTACCACACTTGGCGGAGCGGGGTGGTTTAGTCCAACAATCCTGAGTTCATTCATATGAAAGTTTAATTACGGCATTTCCTTTTCTTGGTTTCATGCATCAGATGGCTGTTTTCTGGCACGTTTATCACTGCGCTCATCAGTTATGTATGACGAGGGCCACCTGAAGTGAAGCATTACCCAGTCATTATGAGGCATTGTGGCAAACACCAAATATCACGCGGGCAAGGCATCATTATGTTGCCCTTCCCTGGCAGGCCGGAGACGGATAGCCCCCCTTTCGGGATGACACATGAAAGTGGAGTTTCTATCACGGAGTGTGTCCTCGAGCCCGCTCTCCTCTCTCCAGCTCTGAGATATTGTGGGGAGGGGGGGTGAGCACGTTGAAATTCTCTCCATCTGCTCTTTCTCTCTCTCTGCTGAGCTCAGAACCCACAGGGCTTCAATTAGCTGCACAACAGGAGGAAATAATCAGGGAGAGATCCAGCCTCCACCACCGAGCTACAAATGTTTTATCACATTATCCATTAAGGTATTATTGCGGCGCTTTCGCTGTCGAACACTCAAAGGGTCGAGGCGTGACAGCAGGCTCATTTCGACGAGATCTCTGCGTTCCGTTAAAATTGCCGAGACGCTAATAAAATGCTAATTTTAATCAATAGGCCAAAAAAAAAAAGAAGGAAACTCTGAGTTATCTCCAGTGCTATTAACTTTTCCGTTTGAACAACCTTCCTTCATAGCCTGCTCCTTCTGGCCCTACCCTCTCTGTGTGTTAATATGCTAATGCATTGAAAGCATAGCCATTAGCAAAATATTTGCATCTGTTTACCATTCGCCCCGGCCTAATGAAGACCGCTCCGCGCTCCAAGTCCCCTCTATTCTGAACTGATGGATGGGTCGAAGGCCTCCTCGAATAGGTGATGGGAATGACTGAATAAACTGCATTTCAGGGATTCAGGGCGCACTCTTCACCCTCTCCACACCGAGCACTCGCTGATGGGCTACGCTGTTAGCCGTCCAGTATCATTGGGCTAAATTATGGTTTTTTTTTTTTTTTGTGATTATATTTTTATTTTTGAGCCTCAGTTTGTGTACTGGCAGTAGAGGCGAGGAAGACTCAGTTTGGCTGTCAAGCTGATTGGAGGCAAGCCTGTCAGGTTCACTTCCTTTTTATCCATGACTGCTGTCAGGTATCTCCCAACACAGAGAGAGAGAGAGAGAGAGAGAGAGAGAGAGAGAGAGAGAGAGCAAGAGAGAGAGAGAGAGAGAGAGCGAGAGAGA
>JBBMFX010000037.1:18963562-18977277 GCA_037832545.1 Rhabdalestes septentrionalis | reverse complement strand
CAATAAATTATAAGTTAAGGTATTTTGCCTTTGTATGACCCATTATTGTTTTGCAGGAAATGCAAAAGCAGAATACACTAACTTCCGAATAAGAGTCAAGTTTGTACTTACATTTTTTGATGTAGATAAATGTATTCATTATGACAATTACTTGGTAAATTTTCAGTTTCCTACATATCATACAATTGACTGGACAACAAAAAAACTTCATCTTCAAAAAAAGTCATTTTTCTCAGTTTCACACTCTGGTAAGTTAAGGTATTTTGCCTTTGTAGGGCAGAATAGTATTGCTTTATGAAAAAAATCAACAAAGACCAAAAGTGGAGTTATGAGGAATTTGCAGAAAATTCTACACTGAAGTGTGTTCTCTGTTGAGGATGTCAGTTAATTTGTTCAGTTAGAAGATGTAACTTATTTACTCACATATTAAAGAACATGAGGGCTAGCTTTATGTAGACAGTGGGGGCTAATAGTGCATTTTTTAAATAGACAAACACTTGCTGCGTAGAGAAGATTGGTGTATACACTTCAAGACGTATAGAAGAGTTCTTTAGAGCAACATCAGTGAAGAACCTTTTTTAGTTCCCTTAGGAAACTTTGATTGGATGATTGGATGTTTCTTTAAAGACTTGTTGATGTGAATGAGATGTGGAATCATGAAGAGCTTTATAAGTTGAACCCTTCTCATAATGAAACGCCTCTGTGCCACTTAAAGCTTTAGGACAATGTATCCAAGCCTGTGCCAATGTAGGAGCCCTTATTCTAAAGGTAGTTCTTCAGACTACAGGAGAGGTAAGAGAGAGTGAGCTTTCTGTGAAACATCCAGAAGCCTCTCTGTAAAATCTATGCTTCTGCTGTATTTGAAACTTCACTCCACAGGCATTGCCGGCTCTTGTGGTCCATTGACACCGCCCAACAGTGTCTCATTCTCAAACATCAATTGTTCGATCCAGATTTCCCCAAACAGCTTGTTGATTGCTAATCACACACCTGTTATTGAACCAGATGCCCACTGCCTTCTTTTCTAAAACCTCCCAGTCGGTGTGGACATTGTGGTCTGGTAGGAGGGGGAAAAAAACCTCAAGGTCACTTTGAAAATAACAGTTCACTGCAAATCACTGCAAAGTTTTTTTCTCTGTTTAATGTCTGTTTAAAACATGTTTTGGTTTTATAAACTACAAACTGTCATAATTAATACTTTTCAAACTTTAGTTTTTTAAAAGGACTGTATATTTTACCTCACCTTTAAGGCTGATAGATGAAAATGATCTGTGTATTGATTGGCTAAACAGTACTGAGCCTCAGTCTATGTCATAAATAGGTGTGGCTAAACTGCTATAGGCCCAATGAGAGGCTATATGTAAATTTGTTGAATATGTGACTACACATAAACGAGTACAAAAAGAGTTTATTTCTCAACTAAGCTGCAACCTAGTTGAGAAATAGTTGAAATATGAATTGTTTTTTATGCACTATATTAAATGCTTTTATTAAAAATAGTGAAGAAAAAGATTTTTCGCATGATAACCTTTATCTGTTGCGGCACCACTCAATGCTTTGCGCCCAGCATGTGTCACGTAGCAGCCTGTGCCCCTGGTCTGAATCGCATGCCGATCAGTCGTGGTAACTTTAATATCTGATGTTTTTCACGGATGGAAGCGTGTAGGAGGTGTAAACCATTTTCTTTCTGCCAGCTTCACACCAGGTTACTCAGAGAAAAAGCCTTTGTGTGCCTCTATGGCCGAGCATAAGAGCCAAATGGAAAGCACTGGTGGAATTGCCAGCTTCCAGCAGAGCTGGATCCATGGCACACCCACAGAGAAAGTGCAGAACACTGTCTGATCGTGGTCCTATCACTTGATCAGGTAATTTGGAGCCTGGGCAGGTGTTTCCATGCCCATCAGGGGGATTTAAGGTGAGAGCAGGGAGAGATTTTGACCACTTCAAAGTGGCCGAGACTCAATAACATTCTGAGGTCACGACTGAAGTTGTGGAAGTGTATGTACTTTAGGTACTTTACAAATTTGCCCCACTCCCTTTGGTTTAAGCTGGTTCAAGTTTCCATTGGTTGATATTGATTGTTTTGGCATTGTTGTATGAAAACTGTCAGCTTCGCTAAATGACTTTTCCAACTTTTCATTTCCAAGTTTTATTGTAAGGAATTTCTGGTGGAACATTCATCGTGAATGGTTCATACATAGGACGCATGTTGGGAAGAACATTTGAGACGTGGATACATATTTTATCACTTTTGGTTGTTCATCGATAGAGCTACCTGGAAAAACTACAGAAAAAGTCTCAAAAACCTCATAGATAGAACAAAACCCTTTTGTTTCTGTATCTTTTATTTCTCAATCATTGACCTGTATAGAATGAAAAAGACTTCAGAGATGCTCCTGGGCATGAGGTTCTAATATTCAGTTCAGAGAATAGACTGAAGAAATGCTGTGGAGAAATGTCTTGGACGTCTTTTCTGTACTACATGATCTGAACAGGCGAAAACAAGAACAAACCATGAACAAAACGTCCATGACTGACCACTGGAGAGAATGAGGGAGTCAAGGATTGTTTTGAACTAATTTTTGAACCAACTAATTATGCCTCCTAATTTTATGTTACCATGATTTCTCAGTGCTGTTGGTTTTGATATGTAAGGAACCTGATCCTGATGCATTGCTTAAAAATATGTTAGACAAGATTCTCATAATAACCCCACAAAACTGTATAACTGAAGCAGCGAGATCTTCAAGATCTCATGAATGTTTTTGTTTCTTACGTAAAATTTTCCTTCCTTTGTGCAGCCATAGAGACTTGAAGCCGGAGAACCTGCTGCTGGATGAGAAGAACAACATCAGGATAGCGGACTTCGGAATGGCTTCTCTGCAGGTTGGAGACAGTCTCTTGGAAACTAGCTGTGGGTGAGTCATCCTCTCTCTGCATCTCCATGATGAAACAATCCATACGTTTCTTACCAGATGTCCCAGGGACTACATCTCTATATATATACATAACAAAGGAAGAGTCAAAGATTCAGCGCCAGTTACCAAATACATTAAACAGATGGGGCCTCACAGTTATACAAACATTCGAACCACCTTGAACTGGGTGATGAGTCAACAGAGTGTCCATCTTTCTGGCCGCTGTATCTGGTTGTACATGTGTGGCTTGGTTTGAATTGATATTATGAGCTAGTTTTGCTCTCACTGTACACAGGTGTATGGGAAATCATACAGTAAATAATATTCAATATCCTTCCAACTTATCCACCATTTTCTTAAGGTGAAAACTCTCATTAAGCTCAGAGACCTTTGATGATACCCTGTTTTACTAAGAAATATGTCGTAGTATGAATGGAAAATGCATCACGATTCACATAGGCTTTTAAATCCGGACTTGTCAGTTGCATTTTTAAGGCTATTGATTTTGTTTAGATTTTGATTATTGCTCAGATCTATCAGCTGTCATAATGTATAACCTTTAGAAATCAGTATCAACAGGAGCCATTAAATATTAGTGAAGTAAAACTTCCCTATTGGTTGGTTTCTGCTACTACAATAGAATTATTTAACCAGCAAATCAACATAAGTCAACTCAAGTCCAGTAGGATTTTGTTGTCATTTCAACCACATACACACAGAACACAGTGAAACAATACAACGAGCCTCCATGGTGCAACAAAGGAACAGGAACAGAATAGAAAACCACAAGACCACAAGTGCAGACAAGACAAAAGTGAGCAAGAAAAACACAAGAAAAGACAACATTTAGTGCAATCTACTGTGGCTACAGCCTGGGTGAATACAGTATTTATACAAGTACTGCATTCCAGCAAAGAGAGTTGTGTGTAGAAATTTAAAGGGAATTTAAATGCAGAACAGCATTTAACAAGAATAAATATGAATGTGCCAATTTAACAGGGCAGAAAGGTGCAGAGTAATAAACAGGAGGTAATTAAAGTACGTCTTGAGATTTCTCTGTTCAAACACACCTTTCACCATGTTATTTGACTATGAACGTTCAATGCGACTTTATACCACTATTGCATTTGCTTATATCTTTGGGTTCACTAGCTTAGATACACTAGTTCGGAAGTCCTTTGGTGTGAATGGCCTTTGACAAGACTTAAGTCTCTGACTGGACTAAAGGATTTGTGCACAGAGATGCTATGTGTAGCTCAGGGAGGGTCCTCACCAACAAAAACAGCGAGATCCCACTACCTGATACTCAAAGTCAGTGTGCCGCTTGGCAGATTACCAGCTGTTAAGTTGCTCTTATCTGCACACATCAGGGAATATATCCAGTCCCGGTTCTCAGTGTGAGAGCGGAGATAATTGAGGGAGTGGGTCATGCCTAATAGACGGACAACAAATACCCACCAGGGCCTCCCCTCAAGGGGCCAGTGGAACTTAGACTGTGGTCGTATTCTGTGTGTTGCTTCTGTCGTTATCCAGACGGGTCACTGGAGAGCGACATCTTTGTGTCAAAGCAGAAATGAACATTTCCGACCATATGAAAGGGTACAGGATAAACGACTATTGTCCATTCTATGGACTCAGCTCTGACCAAAACGTAACCCCGGTTGCATGTCTGCCCCCTGTCTGAGCTCTAACTCGTATTCGCGTTTGCTGGTGGTTGCAGTAGCAGTGTGGCGATGCATTCCGATGCCACAGACGCGCTGTGATTATTGATCGTCCCCTCATGGCTGGCTGGCCCATCTCTAAGCGCAGATATGACAGGTTTTAATTAAACACATTCATCTTTAGGCTCCTCGCGCGCTGTCTGCTTGACACAAATGTATTCTGTTTACCACGGCTAATGGACTTGGATTGAATATAAAAAAAGAGGCAGACCTTTCACGCATATGCACAGCACATGGGTTTGTGTAGTGCACCGAGAAATCCTCTCATATGTATCCGAGGCTGATTTCTCGCTTGATGAATTGGCCCAATTTCGAAATTAGCAGGGTTCTCAAAAATCTAGGGGCTGGGCTGCCTCAAAGAGAACCTATAGTGCGATTTAGCTTTAACTTGTATAATGCAATAAACCTGGCGATCACAGCAGGACAGTCCAGAGTCCAGGGCCTGCTAGCCAAACTGTGATAGCATTGCATTGGTCCCTTAAGTGCTTTTAGGCGAGCCAGTGATTTAGGGAGCTAATAAACTGGGTAACAACATCAAAGAAAGCTTTCTTGGCAGTCTCTCATCTCACGGAACGTAAGTACAGCTCCGTTGACAACACGCTAGCTACTTTTAGCTCAATGAGTCTGTGCTAATGTGACTACAGGCAGGGAAAGATAAAAGACAAAAGTTGTTTTTTTTCTCCTCTTAAGCTGTCCTCCCTCAAGTCAGACCAACAGCAGAACTGGCGAAGGGAAGGAATCACAGGGACGATTTACTTTTGCCAGCTAGCAAGCCCTGGTCTAAATGAGTCATTGCTTTCTATCAGGCTCATCTCAGAGCAGCTTAAGCACCCCCCTGTGGTGTCCCTGATTTACCACATTAATCCTCCCTCATGTCCACACACACTCATACACTTATACATATACGTATACACACACACACACACACACACACACACATACTGGTATTACTATATTGGTGAGTACATTCCATTGACACACCAAACTAAACCCAATCCTAAGATTAACCTCACTGATCCAAATACCCTTCTGCTTTTCTAGCTGGTCCTAAAAAAGTTGAATTTGTGGTGGGCATGCAAAATGTTCTCACTTCTACCAGTTTGACATTTTTACTTTCATTATGAGGATATGTGGAAAATACAACTACACACATAGGAATAATATGAACTCCAGTTAACTGTAGGATGTGGCTGTGCTTTGTTTTTTTTAGAATCATTTCACTGTGCCCTTTCTCAGTAGGTTACAGTGTACAAGTAAATTTGGCCTGAATAAAATTTTAAAGACTTTGTATCCTCATGAGTGTTTTCAAGTGCGTAAAATTGCAATACCCATTCTCACGAATCACCATAACACTCTTAAATATATTCATTTTGTATTTAGCCATAATTGTATGTTTTCTCTGTTGCTTATTTGTGTCGTACTGTTTGAAAAAAGCGATGCATACGTGTCAAAAACTGGAACTTCTCACACAAAAAATACAAAGATGCTGAGCGAAACATTATGCTGTGCTATAAATCAATGTTCTGCCAGATAAAGAGACAGATGAACCTGACTGGAGTCTTGTTTACGTCGAAAGCAGTTGATGTAAATCTCTTAAAATAGCTGGTGTACTGAATGAAAAGTCAAATTCCTAGTCCTATTCCACTCCACTTTAAGTGAGTATAAAAACAAATGCTAGAATAATGGACTAGTACATAATATTTAGTTAATTTAGTTAATGAATAATGTATAATTCATTAAGTGCCACTGTGCGATGCTACAAGAAGGTTTCATTTTAGGATTCAGCTTAATAACAGTGAAAAACAAGACATAATGTATGTTTTTTAAAGCAGCCTGTGTAATACTCCTATCTGCACTGCATTAATGTTCTGTAGGTGTGCAGTTAGAAAGGTTCCACCCACACAAAGCTCATTTAACCTGTGGAATCACTTCATGAAATATTACGCATGTTGCCAAGGCCCATTTTTAATGACGCTTAGTCAGTATTAATTGCTTGATTATGTTTTTCAAAACAACCAGCAGCAGTACCTGTTTGTGTGCTGCAGGACGACTGCCGAATGGGCTACATTAGCCAGCACTTCCGATTTGACATTTGCTTCTGGGTAATAATGATAATATGATAGCATATAATGTTTTTCTCTCAAATGAGAAGCCATTAGCGCAGTTGCCGAGGAGGTTTTGTAAAAAATGTTGATTTAATTATCATGCTTTTTGACATGCCACCGCTTGCTTATTGCAAATTGGCTGCATTTGCATACATTTCCATAACTGTATATGGTGTGTGCAATCAGGGGTCTCCTGTTTACAGCGGGACGACTCTTCCATTGCTCCTGCGAAGCCAGCACACCACTTCATTTGACATTGCTGTCAAGGAACTGAGCCATCCATACCATTACTCATTTATACATTAACCAATCGGGACAGTTATTGGAGCACAATTTTACAGTCCTTTAGCAGGAAGTCATTAAAATCTAATGTTACATTATTGGATCATTCAGCAGTGTCAGTGGGGGGTGGGGTAGGGGGTTTAGGCATAGGGTACTTCCCTGGAGAAGGAACCAGTCACCTGTTGGGAAGGATACGTTAATGCCTGAAAGGGAATTCTTGGTTTCCTGGGACATTTGCTGATGTATATTGGTTATAAATTCGGGTTATAATGGAGCGCAGCCATCTAAGGCTCGGCGCTGTCGTCAGGAGTTCAGCCCGGCATTACCAGAGCCTTCCGTGGCCGCAAGTTCAAGAAAGCATAATTGAGTTTTCTCTATCTAGGTAAAAAATCATAATAGGAATGAATATAGAGCGTACATTAACAGTGCTTTTGAATGTATAATAACTCTAGCCAAATGGTTAAGTGAAGTCAAATAATCCCATATAGACTATTACTGTGTTAAAGGGAAGTGAATATCCTTAACACTGGTTTCTACACCGAAAGCGTATATAGAACCACATGTGTAATAGACTTTATAATATATACACAAAATATACACCTGTATCATATATACATATATATGTTAGTAACAATATACCTACAAAACATTGTTTCTATGTGTTATATATACTGAACAGTTTAATGTTTTTTCTGATGCCTGCATGAGAAAATAAGAGTTCAATGAGTTTACATTATCAGTGAGTTTTTTTTTTCATATTTATATTGCCAAATATACTTAATAAAACTAAAAATAATAAATACAAATTACAGTATTCATTGAATTTTTTTGTGTACACTATATCAATGTTGTCCAATGAAAGTCCAGTGTTGTAGTTTCCATCACAAACCTGGTTTTACTTAACTACTCCTTCATTAAATTAAATCATGAGCTGCTGATGGATTTCACAAACCAAACAACGGCTGGAGGTACCGAGGAGGAATCTGGAACCGAACCTGTGTTCTCCTCACCAGCTCACACAATATCTACTTTTATACAAACAAAATAAGTCTTGATAAACTTTACTGCTCTTATGTTTTATAGGATTTAGTATAACCTTAACTTTGGTGGCAGAAAGACACATTCAGAAAAATAGCTTCAAACATTAAGCTTAGGGGGCTTGGACGTTTGAACAGTACTGAATTTTATACTTAACTCATCTTTTACTATAAAGCAATAGATAAAGAAATGTGCTTTTGATGATGATTATGATTATTATTAGTATTACTGCAGTAGCCAATAATGAAACATACTGAAGCCCACTAGTAAACATTACTGCACAGCTGCCATGTACACCGTTTTAGATCTGAGGCAAAAAAAAACATCATTATAACATCATTTAACACAGCATGACAATTTATTAATAATGTTTATAATGTTTATAATTAATAGTATGCATAGAAAATATGAACTTGCTGTAACAATAGTGTCTACATAGGAATAAAGCTCATACTTCAGTGGCCTTTTCCTGCTGCTCTGATGAAACAAATCAATATTCCAGTGATCTGAATCATATTCTGTCTGTATACTCATTCAGAATTGTAGTACATCCAACAGTAAAGGCAGCACAGAGCTTCTTTTTTCACAGGTCGACTCAGGGGCACATTTCGCTACATGTTGTACTTGTATGTCTATGTATGTGACAAATAAAGTATCTTGAATCTTTTATGTAGGAAACTCCAGTTCTACATAGACTGATCCTGAGGTTCTTACTCAGCATGCACATGGTGGACTGTGGAGGCGATTTTAATGAGTTAAAGGATGCAGAGTGAATGTGAATGTACTGCTGATGCTATGTAAGGTGGAGGGTTAGAGGGAAACAGGCTCTCACTCTCCTTTCTTCTTTATTTCAGTTCTCCGCACTATGCCTGCCCAGAAGTGATTAGGGTAAGTGTACTCTCTGAGCCATCTCCTTCTAATGGTGTTCTTAGATCAGCCTGCCCTCCAACCATCCCTCTCACTCCCTTCCTCTTTCTCCCTTTCTCTCCCTTTCTTTTGCTTCTCTCTCTCTCTCTCTCTCGCTCTCTCACTCTCTCTCTCTCTCTCTTTCTCTGTCTTTCTCCAACAGGGCGAGAAGTATGATGGCAGGAAAGCAGATGTCTGGAGTTGTGGGGTCATTCTCTTTGCACTTTTAGTGGTAAGTGAGGCTTTCAAAAAGTTCTCTTGTGTTACATTCTATTAACCTGTCATTCTGTCATTGCAGCCCATTCCACAAGTTTGAAATACCACATTTGCTGACATAAACTCTCCTACATGCTCCTATACAACTCAAACTAACTATATATGACACTATTTACATTCAATTTGCTTTCTGTACCATCATGTAAGAGTCTATAGGGTTTTTTTTTTTTTCATTTTTTTATTTGTTTGTTTCAATGTTGCTTTCTGAAAAAAAGACATATGATACGTAAGGCAACCTTTCATCATAGTCGTTTTATAATCGGAGGTGGGTAGAGTAGCCTAAATCTGTTCTCAAGTTAAAACAATGCTACTTTTGAAAAAGTTTAAATAAAGTTAAAATCCCTGTTCAGAGTTTGAGTTGGAAATAGCAGTTCCAAAAACCCTCTTAAATACAAAACTTGCATTGCACTCTTTGAGTTTATCCAGTTTTTATTAGCATCTTCCATTATAGGGTGTAGGTTCTTCACTTTCTTCACCTTTAGCTCAACAGAAAGTGATTAAGTGTGAGATGAGCTGTCCAGCTTCTGAAGCAACAGAACAGAACAGAATGAAATTAAACACAAAAAGTTATTAGTGACTGAAGGTTAATGATAAATATGGAACTGAGTTGCAGGTGCGGCACGAAATGTGGCCCGATGCGACCACAGAATGCCTTTGCAATGTGTCTGAGTTTAATTTTCAATTTACTAAGACTGTGCTGAAGGCTACAAACTCTGCAAAGTTCCACTCACTGTTTGCTCATTAGGTGCCGGGTTTGAAAAACTAAACAGAAACTTCTACATGGTTATTTAGCTCTGGCCTAGAAAATTATTTAAACTGTCTAAGCATTGGGTCAGTCATTTCATCCCCACCATGGCCATGCCTCAGTGATACCAGACCCATCCCTGGCCAGGAGTCATCCTTCAGCATGATATTATCCAGTGTTGTTACTGGTAGCTGATGTAACAGAAACAGTATTCTCCTATCCAAGGATGTTGTTGCATTAGTGGCAGTTCAGGAAGATGCAGTGGCACTTTATGTGACCCTAAGAAAGATAGTAGCTTTTGTCCTCCCAGTGTTGGTAGGGTTCTGAGTTAGAAGCAGAGTTAGTATGGAACTGGCCATGGCTGAAATTGTAGGGAGATCTGGGTAAGAAATTAAATTAAATTAAAAACAAGAATGCAGAAACAATACAGAACAAATATTTAAATACAGAATGTTTAAAAACAAATTTTGTGCTGCATATGTTTGCCCCAGAGGAGTAAACAGTGTGAATAAACATTTGACACAAAAATTGATGTATTTTTACCACAATCTTCTCAACTGCCCCACAAGAGCCCTGATAGTACAAATCATGATTCACTAGTAACTGAGTGCATGTGACAAATAACTATCTGTTCAGGTTATAATAATTCTATTTTACAAACGTATTAATAAAAATTATATAATGTACACTTTCAGCTGAATTTCTCCACTTCATCCAGTAATGAAAATCATCACAAGAATGTCCCCTCGGATTAAATTAATGAGCCATTTAAATTAATATTTCAGTGTCCTTCTGTTCCCACAGGGCTTCTGATTTAAAAAGAAAAACAGAGCACTGAACTGAGACATGAGTCGAGTCAGAGAGAAACCTGCGGTGAAGATCTTTCCGAAGCGCCTCAGTGTTATCTTTTGACCTGCTGAATCATCTTCATAATAGCGATGAACACAAAGAGCATTCTTATTCTTTGTGCTCCTCGCTAAGCACCTTATATAAAGACCTTACTTACCATCTCCCCTTTATAAGGGTTAAAGGGTTGCAGAGAGAATGTCTGTGAATCTTCTCTAATACTTGAACTGTAATTTTGAGCACTTTCTCTGGTGTCTTTTGGGTGAGATCTTTTTATCCTTAAAGCTGAAATTTCTGTTCCCAAAAAATCCCCTGGTTTTACAGATCTGCTATCCATTTGATTAAAATGCCATAATTCATAGTATGTACCATCAATTCCGGACTACAGAGCACAGCTGATTAAAAGCTGTATGCTATAATTTTAGAAAGAAAATCAATTTTGCACTTGTACAAGCCGCACCGCATTATAAGCCGCATGTGCCTCATGTTGTAATATGAGATATTTACACAGATTTTTTTACTTTTAAATGTTCTAGTAACATAAACAAATACATATTGCACATGGTTTTATTTTTCAAGCAGTGTCTGTAACGCGGCTCCTTTTAAGTATATGTACCGATCAGTAACACAAAAATTATGTTGCTTATTCTTTTTTACTGAACAGTGCACAAACATCATTCCATCTCCTAACGGCCGGTAAAAATATATCCCATATATAAACTGCAGCCTACCAGGAAAAGACATTAATCGCCATCTTCATCTTCTTTATATTCCTCATGGGCGGGGTTTAGGGGGCTGTGCCCACCTTTGGACTCACTCGGGCTCGCCCTGGGAATACGAGCCGTCCGGGAGCTTGAGATGCCTAAACACTCGTCACAGATGCGGGCAAGATGCACATAAAACATTATCAATTCAAAACGAGCCTATAAAATGTGTGCCTCCCCAAAGGTCTATCCGCAAATCTGTGTCTGGCACCGGGTCTGATTATGAGGCAAAGTAGTGGCTTATAGTAATTTCCTTGGTAGCGTAATTCATAGGTCCAGAGCTATTCACATCAATGACATTTCCATTCAATTCTGTTTTCTGTATGGATGCGTTTGTGGTGTTGACACAATTATCTTTTATGTTGAAATGATGCCAGTATCATTTTCTCCTCTAAACACTTTTGAGCTTTTAGGGATACACTTTGTAAATAAATGCTATGGTGTGTGATATCAGACCATTACTTGTCCATGCCTATATATTTTTCCATATTAAAAAAAACTAATTGAAGCACATTTTTATGAGACAAATCTGAAAATAGATTATGCTCAGGCACTGTACTGTCTCACTAGTTGGGTGGGGGTGTGTGGCCGTTGACTGGTGTGGAGTGTGACTACGAAACCAAGCACCATAATTTTACCTAGTTTTAACTACTGAATTTTCCATATACTTTTTCAAATTTGCCCCTTAAATGAAACACCTCCTGATTTAACACCTAGTAATCAGAATCTGAAAACATTATTGATCCTGGAGGAAATTGCTTATGTTAAGACTGCAAAGACACACAGAGACACAAGAGACGCAATATATACAAATATAAAGTGTATATAAATACATGCCTCTTTAGAATCTGAAATAGATATCGCAAAAACTCAAGTGGTATTAGTAGAATTCAAGAAAAAGTAAACAGTATAATTGACTATAGTTTTATATATATATACTCACAAATGACTATCTTTTCTATATACACTCATAAGTGGATACCGAATTTCTCCGCTTATCTCAATGAGCTATGAGTCAGAAATAACTCCTGTAAAATTGCAGAAGTCTTTTGTTTACACCACATTGCGACTACTTGTTGAGTGACAGGATCAGAAAGAGGAATGTGGAGTTTGTATCCCAGCTTTTCACCTTGACTTTGGCTCCCTGCTCTCCTGATCTCAGAGGTTTTGGCCCGGCCCAGCGGTTCGGGCCCAGCGTGATCTCCGTCTGGCTCGTGGCCCTCACTGCACCCAAAGCAGCTGCTCCACCTTGATTACAAACATGATTGATTCCTCCCTCTGCTGCTGTATTTGTATTTTCCATTACTTCTGTACGCACTTCACAAAACAATCAGGCCTCCTCTGGAACAAAAGCAGCTTCTCTCTGGGACCTCTGCGCTCTCCACGCTAAAGCTTTTGCACCCGAGCTGGAATTGCTTTCCTGCTATTTCCTGCTGTCGTCTGTTCTTTTCACTGGCGGTGCCAGCCAGCTTTAGTCTAATTACATTATCTGTTACTCAGGCCGTGCGTCCATCACGCCTGTGTGTCATCCGAATCATTTATCAAAAGTCACTGCTGGGTCCAGGGGGCACTGGTGATAAAAAACGACTTTCATTTGTAGTGAACTCAACACAAAACAAAGCTAAATATCACTGAGCTGCTGTCTTAGATTGCTGCATTTTACAATATACAGTAGCAGTGGAGACACTTATTTGGTAAATAATTTGCCTTATTTTTATTGTTTACAGCTGAGAGCACTAGCATTTAAAAGGAATTGGTGCATAATAAAAAAACAAAAAAACAAAAAAACAAAAAACAAAAAATGTATAATAATAATAATAATAATAACAATAACAATAATAATAATAATAATAATTATTATTATTATTATTATTATTATTATTATTATAATTATAATGAAATGGTTACTGAACTATAATTAATTCAGCCAGAATGCAATGTTAGTGTTTAAAGCATTGTATGTTAGCAGTGCGTGGGAAATTGAACAGCTGTAGCATTAATTAGGAGTTGTGTCTGGATACTTTTGGACATATTGTGTGCCTTCATACATACACTGTTAAAATTACCCCTTGGCTAGTATATATATTCTCTCTCTCTCTCTCTCTCTCTCTCTC
>JBBMFX010000037.1:18942166-18954773 GCA_037832545.1 Rhabdalestes septentrionalis | reverse complement strand
GACTAAATGCTGTTGAGAGAAAAGAAACATGATCTTTTGATATGAAGTCATTGTGTTCTGTAGTGGAGCAGTGATTCTGAATGTGGCCCGAATTAGCGCCTGTGGGAGTAATCACCGTCTCTGTTCTTTCTATCCTACTGTAGTAAATCTGTTTTCAGTAAAAGCCTGGATATTTCAGATGCCCACCCCAAAGTGCAAAGCAAAGAAGAAAGGTATAAATCAGCCCTGTCCTCTCTTTTTTAGCTCTGAAGATGCAGTGGGGTTTTCACTCTCAAGGTCCTGGACCCAGCTCATGTTACTGTCGGGCCAAATTTAGAGCTGCGTTCTCCGACCACTGTCACCATTATAATTGGAGAACTTATCTCCACTCTGAAGTTTCTGTGTTACCCGTCCGACAAGCGGAGATTAGCTCGGGACTGAACTTTAAGGAAACGGAGGAAGTTGAATAAGAATGAATAAGGTTTTTTTTTTTTTCCCCTCCACTTTGTCCCCTCAGTTTTGGCAAAGCTGCGCCCCTCTGGCTCTCTCACACACATCAAAAGCATCTTATCTCCCTTCTTTCGCCTTTCATGTTTCCGTTTGATGTCTGGCATTTTTTTTTCCCGTGGTAGATCCCAATTTGAGGTTAATTTCCTCCTGTCTCTGTTGTCTCGCCCTCCCTCTCCTCCCGCAGTCGCCTCGCATTGTTTGTTTGCTTCCGTCTGAGGCTCGCCGTGTGTGTTCAGTTGAGAGATGGAGGATATCACGCCTGCGTGCGTTCGTCCTGCTCCAACATTCAGGCTTTTAAATTTTTTGGGGGATGTTGTTTTTGTTGCCCCCCCCCTATATATATGTGTGTGTATATATGTATATAAAATTAAGGAAATATTATTTTTCAACAAAGATGAAATTTTGTGCTAAAATGTTAGTTACCCATAGAAAATAAATGTTTATCTATATCTATCTATCTATCATCTCCCTCACTCTATGAGACACAATGAGGTTTGTAAAATTGGTCATGTTGGAATGAATTACATAACTTTTTGCCTCCTAAAACCACTGAAACGTAAGATATCTGGACAAAATACATAAAAATGCAGGATTTGTGCCCTTTAACTTAGAAAACATACCGTTTTGACAATGCCGTTTCGTCATTAACACAGAATCCAAGGATGATTACTCAGCAAAGTACAAACGTTTCTGCATTTGTATAAAAAAAGCTCCCCTGCATCTTTGGCAAAGATGTCTGAACTTTTAATTCTTCTAGTTAGATCGTCTCTGTGTGAACAGCTAGTAGAACAGCTCCTGTTTTTCTTCAGTCTTTCACCAGAAGGCTATATATCATAGCAGTAGAGGTCTTTGCTCTTGTCGTTACTCTCTTCCTCTGTGTGTCTTTCCATCAGCACTGTGTGTCCACGTGCTCTATGTGTTCTAGCAGCAACTCACATACACAAAGACATGCACACACCCACACCCACACACACAAACACATATCACCCTAAGTGATCGCCAAAGTGTTCCTGAACTTCTGATGCTCTGCTCGCTACTAATTAAGTGAAAGACAGAGGGAGAAAATGGCATCATCAAGCTGAGATGTGTTTGGTGTTGTGATTTTCTGCTTGGCTGATCAGAGCTGTGGTCTGATTGCTGGATGACACACGTTTAAGTAACATACGTAATTGATCAGTTTATGGATCATATCCTTATCCAGAGTCAAATCGCACGAGCGTGTGGTGACACGTTTAATGATGATTTACTGTTTCAATTTCCTGTGGTGACAAAAGCCCACCGCGGCTGCGGCCAATTAAATCCCACACGCTCGTGGGATATTGGACGTCCATGTCGTCAAAACAATATTGCATGCTAAAAGAAAGTGCAATAGCAAATCATGAAGAAGACAAAAGAGACGTAGTTTACTTACTGTCAAAGGAATAAATCATCAGTCAACAAAATGCATGTTTCCATTAAAGTTCAAATAACCGGCTGCATGAAAACACTTGGTGAAATGTTTTCTTAATTGGTGACCAAGCCTGCGTGACATGCATGTGAAAAGCGGTGGTCCATGAGGTTACTGTGATAAAAATGAGGATCAAAATAGTGTCTCTGTCTGGCTATGCAGCAAGCACTGAATTTCTCGTCCTCAGTATTTATTTTTATAAATCTAACAACCATAAAATCTTTATAAATCTAACAAACACAAAACACTAAATATATAGTACAAGAGCAACATTCAGTTCTGTGCAAAAATGAGAAATATTAAAATACTGCTGTATAATAAGGTACATGTTTTAATTAACTTTGTATTAACTTTTAATTAACTTTTTATTTCTTACCTGAAACTCAGACTAACATATTTCTACTATTTTTTGCAGTATGTTAGTTTTACAGTACTTTGTAAAATATATTCTGTTTACAGTACTTTTCCAGTTCTTGCAATTTAAAGTAAATTTCCAGTTCTTGTTGTTGCTACATGAATAGCATTTTTGGCTATTAGTGGGTCAAACTGCTATTGAAAATATGTAAATAAAAAATTCAGCTGCTGATTTCAAGAATATCAAATGATGTGCTGCGCTGAAAGTAAGAGTAATGTGCATCACATTACACACCAAATAATGCCATTCCTGATCACACACCTCCACAACTTTATGTATCACATATACTGCCATATAATGTGAACATTCAATGACATGCCATTTTACATATAGGCAAATAAATATATATCATTATTTTCTGGGTACGCAACACATATATTAGCATCTGGTTGAAATGTTAAAACATTTTGTTATAAGAAACCTTTTTATAAGCCACCTTTCTTAATCTACTGGCTTTATAACAATAAATTAACAATAAATCTGTATTTATACTATAATTCATTAAAGTATTTTTTTGTCTGTAAAATCATAGATTTTTTTCAATAAGCACATTACGGCTTGTTACTTTAAGAGCCAAGACTTCTCTCCTTCTATTGAAATATAACAGCGTTATCCTTCAGTGTAATCCCATTATACAAGCATTGTTACTCTTTACTGGCAGCTTGTCTCCATTTTCACAGTTATTCAGGCCTGATGCAGTTTTCCATCATATTAAAGTTTGAAAGGCATCTGAGATCCCATCTTTTTTTCAGTGAACACATTATGACTGTCTGTGCAAATCTGTGTTGTATTAGGTCGCGGTCCATCAGTGGCGCGTCGTCTGGTCTGTCCACCAGCCCTCTCAGCAGTCCACGGGTAAGTCATCCGTCTGCACTCAGCTCAGTCTGTCTGGGCCTGTCCCAACTCACACACCGCTCTTCCCTGTGTAGGCTCTCTACTGACAGGACAGTGTCTGTCTATGGAATGTGGATGGATGGAAAACTCACTGATATTTCAACCTCTGTTTACGTCAGTGACATATCAGTGCCTTACTTTTTTTCAATTCTACAAAATTACAATAGTAAAATGTTACCCTTTACCAGGGCTGGCATGAGTAATCTGTATACCCAATCATTCAGTTGGTACCCTAATATATGTTTAGAATTTGGAAATTGTACCAAAATTAATCTAAACTATAATACATTGTTATGACTCAAGTTTAGTTTAGCCTCAACAAACCAATGTCTAAAATGTTTATACATCCATTAAAGCTAAAACGGCAGACATGCTTGGGCCATGCATGTTTACAATAAAGGTTTATTACACAAAATTTCAAATAATAAGTTGTATGAAGTACAGTGATATAATGATGGCGACAGCAAGCCTGAGATACTTGGTAGAGGATGAGGAAGGGAAACACCAGTTGCATCCACCTTTGATCAAAATCCTGGCAGTGATTAATAAAATAATATTTCTAGTTTATTAATGTTTAATTAATTAATGTTAATTACCAAATTGAATTTTATAAGGGACTACAATTGTGGTTTCTGAAGCAAAATATGTGGTGCATGAGCAACTGATTGCTTCCACAGTGTTAATGCTACAATATATACAATATAGAACTGCAGAAATTAAAACATTTAAAATTAATAATTGAGTATTTGAGTTCAGACATTTAATGTATGCAGTCTTAAAGATTGCTTATTGTCACGGTCTCCCGGTCAAAGAATAACCCCTTCAAAAAAGGTTCCCATTAAATAATAATTCCTAATAACATAACAAACTTTAGGATGTAATAAGCCTTTGAATTTAAGGGGTTAATGGGGTTAAGCCAAGTCTTTAAACTTGCATTACTTTGGAAAATCCCTTTAGTCTAGGCTTAGCCTTCATCTGAGCCTAGAAAGTCAACCTAATGTCACTTAAAATTTAGCTGTCGGCATCACGGCTATATTTCATCTTCCTCTTATTAATACAGCGTTAATTATTTTTCCGCATAAATGTATGCGTTAGCCTGCTCTGCAGAGCTGTCTGGACTGTTTTTTTTTCTCTCTCCCCTTGAGTTCCGTTACTGACTGGAACATGAAAAAGCTGCTGATTAGTTAACATATTCGCTAATTTGCATAAAGCAAGGCCTTTGTCTGCCTGTCCAGAAATAAATAAATAAATAAATAAATAGAACAAACTTAGCATGCAGAACTAAAGAGAAATTCAGCCAATTAGCATCAGTATCCCACAAATGCTAAAAAGACAAGCTATGATAGGTTGTATTTGTAAATGATGTCATCCAACCAGCACGGAGAACAGGCCTTTCATTCCCCAATTTCAAAGGCGAATTTCAAGTAGCCAGCCAGTGCGGATTATTAGCCGTACTGGAGGTCGGGGTTTCCATCTAAAACACTGGTAATGCACTAAAATTGCTAATAGGCCATGCATTACTGCGAGTGCAATCAGAAAGCAATGCCCGGCATAATTAGCTCTAATCTGTTCCTCATTCAGGGGATTGTAGCCTTGAGACATTCGAAGGCCTGGGTTGCTAATGGCTTGGTAAAATCTGAAAATCCCACTTCTCTCCTTACAGGAGAGCTCAAGCTGTATCCAGCTTTTACAGTTGACTTGTTTGAACTGGCTAACCGATTACAAATCCACCACTAAGTCTTCCCAATATGCCTCCTTTGAGTTACACGAGTGAATTCCCAGCAGGATTCGGCCTAAAGCCTGCTTTGAATCCGCTCCGATCAAATATTCCAAAGTCTGAAATATTCGGCAGACTCATACCTACCGTAGTGTGTTTTGCCCAAACCGGCGGGGACGGATGAAAGAAGGCTTTTGTTGAGAGAGCATAGGGAGGAAGGGCCTTTGAATTTGTCAATCACAAAATCCACAGACACAACTTAGCCAAGAACGGCTGCAACTTCCAAAAAGACTTTTAGCAGATGTTTCATTTGAAAGATTATATACATAAATATAATGTAAACTGCTTACATTTTAAATGTAACTTTTATGTTAAAGTTTTAGACCTACTATTCTTAAGGTTAGTGTGATTTCTTATATTAATGGATTTGAAATGAATACAAAAATGTAGATTTTTAAAAATGGTATATACATATATATCATACTAATGTATACACTGATTAAAATAGAAATGTTTTTAAATGACATACAGTGACACACAGTGGTCCCAAGAAGTATTTGGATATTGGCGTTCTTGAAAACACACTAAGTACATGATGTTATGAAGTGTAAAGTCAAACCAAGTGTATTTTATTGTAAACAAACTTTTCCAAGACACTTATTTTGTAGGCAAAGTATTCTTGCAGCTGATATGTGTGTTTCAGATCATTGAGGATTTTGTTTTGCAGATATCCTGCTGATTTTCCTCCAAATTCTTGTATTTAAAATCTCATCAATGACCACAAGTTGAATAACACCACTCTAACACCACTGTACTATTACTGTCGTTAAGGCCTGATTGTGGATCTTTCTCCACAAACAGTCCAGCAGTTTGATCAACATGAGAAACAAATATCATTATTTTGAATATTTTTTCAAGTAATCTACAGTTTCATTATAGTTGACCAGTGGTTAATGGATGAGTGTCCAAATATTTTGCGTGGTCACTGTAACTATTCTCAGTATTACGCAGCTTTCTCAGGCATGTTCTAGCTCACAATTGGGAACATTCACATGGAACAACATATTTCAGCATATCTTTTAAACCCCGAGTTGTGTAGAAATTACTTCGTTCTATTGAAATGATTGATTCTGTGTTCTTGGTTTAAAGAAATGTTAATGTTCTTTGTGAAACCGTTGGTGTCAGCATTCTCAAAATATTCTGAATATGTTTGGGGGGATTTGACTGCAATTAGTGATATATCACAGCTGTTGGAACAAAACATCTTATCTCCAAAAAAGCAACTCTACGAGAGAAGGAGAAAAATAAAAAGATTTTACTGTTAATCATTTTGTCCACTTCCTGTTCTCCATGATATTTTGTCACAGACCAAAAGTCTTATATGGTGAATTGTGTAAAAACAAATATGAAAAACATGTTTTGTTCAGACAGTGATGATATATTAGGTGCTGATTTATCACCCAGCCTCATTTGGAAATAAACGCCCTTGGTTTAAACCATGAGTGTCCACAACATCTTCATATCATCTCCCAGGCAGCAGCATCCCAATACCGAGCACAGCTACGCACTTAATGGTCCTGAGTTGAACTGGCCATGTCCATAGTGTGGCGCTATTGTTGTGAATTAACAACTTCAGTCAATTAAGGCTGATCAATTATTGCTTTAAAATTAACTGTCTATATATTTATATCCCACAATTCTGACAATAGCGTAAAGTTACTACCCATTGAAATATTGCGCACGTGTGGCACGCGCCCATTTCCTGCTTGCTTGGTCACTTCTGGCAGTTTTTTCGGGGTCTTTCCAATAAAGACCAGGAGCTTTTTCTGTTGCGGCTGGTTTCTGTGGTTGGTTTTTGCTTTGAGAACACTGGAAATGCTGCACTTTTTTCCATGGTCCTTGTTGCCTTTCGGCTGGTTGTGCTAATGGCATGTTTCTTTCTTTCTTTCTTCCCTCCTTTCTTTTCTGCACTCTCCCCTCCCTCCATCGCTACACATCTCCGCTGCCTTGTCCACCATCCGTTCATGTGTGGCGTCGGTGTGTGTGCGTGCCTGCGCTGTGGTGCGTGCTAACTTCTGGGACCTGCGTGCGGCACGTGTGTGTGTTTGTGTGTGCGTGTGGGCTGTGGGGTGTGTTGGCTGTGGTGATGCTGCTGCTGTATGTGCTGCTGCTACTGCTGTCCCAGCCGGTGCGGAGATTTTTCATCCCCCCACAATCTGCGGAGCTCACACACTCGCCCAACCACAGTCCCACCCACTCGCCCCGGGCCAACGGCACAGGCCCCCATCCTCTCAGCGCCTTCCAGCCAAAGATAGGAGCCTTGCAGCCCAACAACAAAACTCAGACGCTTCCAGCAAAGCCCAAAGTTGCAGAAAAGCCCCTCCAGAGCACCAGGTCCAACCCCCTCCCAAACACCACGCCCATGCCTTCAGCTGCCAAATCGGAGCCCTCCACGCCCTCCACGCCCACACACCCCCTCACCCTGCCCGTCCCCAACAGCCCCAAGGTGCGCAGGCCGCCCCTCACTGTACCGCCCAAGCTCTCTGTTCCACTCTCTCAGGTTGTTCCCCTCTCGCCCATCCGACTGCACCACCACCATCACCTGCACCCGCTGGCCGGGACTGACCACAACGGCAAATCTATCCCCGCTTTACAGGTCACCCCCCACCCCTCCCCCCGGGGCAGCCCCCTCCCGACCCCAAAAGGGACGCCAGTGCACACGCCCAAGGAGAGTCCAGCTGGGACCCCCAGCCCCACGCCTCCTCCCAGCCCTTCCATCGGGGGCATGCCCTGGAGGACACGGCTCAACTCCATCAAGAACAGCTTCCTCGGCTCACCACGGTTCCACCGCAGAAAACTACAAGGTAACCATGAGGATAGAGGAGAATTCAAATAATATCACAGCCTGTCTGGCCGTAGAACCAGGTTTTAATGTGAAAGGCGTCCAGAAATCTCGTTTGCAAATTTCCCCCTTTAATCAACACTGCAGAAAGTCCTGTTTATATATTTGAGCAATTATTAGACAAAAAGTTTTAAAAGAATCAGAACAACATATTTTAGGGGTATTGAACCTTTCAAAAAGATTTGTAGTTCTTTTGTAAAATAACATTTTTATGAACAGTATCTTTCATTCAAAGTTCTGCTAACAGTATCTAAACTGTATGATTTTTAAATAGACAGACTTTATCTGATTTGAACATCAACAGGAAAGTCCTGGCAAAGACAGAACAGGACATAGGCCTGTATCATGCTAGGCATAATATATATTACATATGTATAATCTGGGTTAAAAATTCACAATGTACAGATATATGAAAAGTCGGGATCTGTAGCACACACTTTCTTGTTTCCCATTTACTGACAAAAATGTTTTGGTTTGTTTTTGTACTTGTAAAGTGTACAGAATAATGGAAATAGTGAAAGTTGCTACGGATAGGAGTGTCTGCCAAATGCCCTAATTGTAAAAGAAAAAGAAGTTGATAAAACTTTTGACTAGATATTTTTAATACAACAATCACTCAAGTTCCTTAATTTTAAATTTTTTGCTCAGGACATATTCTGTCCAGAAGTTGAATAGATTTTGTGGAAATCAGTACTGAAAACATTTAGCTTTCTAGGGATCAGAATCAGAATAGTTTTTATTGGCCAATTAGGTGAGCGAGCACAAACAAGGGGTTTATTCTGGTCGATGGTGTCTCTCAAGCTCAACAGTATAAAACAGCAGCAGTATGGAAATACATAATGAACAATATACTATTATATGTTAATTAAAAAAGAATATTATATGTATTTTTATTTATAAACCTAAAGACCAATATAAATCAATGTATATAAGTATTATTTGTACATATAATAGGTTTATACTATTCACAGAATATAGTGTGGTATGTATTCTGAAAAACTGATTATAGACCACAAGTGTACATGGATGTTTGTTGTCTTAACTTTGGTTTTGCATTGGAGTGTTGGCTAATTTAGCAGTAATGTAACTACATAATGAAGTTTCTGACACTGTGACATACTGTTACCAATACAAAGTACATCCGTCATTGAGTCCAAGCCCTTTTGAAGCCTGAAACCATATTAAGTCACACCATCTGCATGGTGCTAATTGGTGGGTTGTACTTATCAGCCTCCAGTGCAAAACTACACATGGCTTGGCATAACTACACCTGGAGTCAGGGGAAAATCTTGCTGAACTATCACTTTAACACCTAACGACAAAGTATCAAAGCGTGAGCACTCAAGAAAAGAGAGCACCTAAGCTTGTTTGCTGCTCTCTGTGGATTTGTATTCATTCCCTGTCTGCCTGTTTAGCCAGGGGACATCGCTCAGGTCTGTGATGTGTAATCAGTGGGCTAAAAGCTAGTTGATATGCCATTACCAGCTTTATCTGATATCACATCAGTAGCTATGATAATGAAACCTTCATAAGCGTCTCCCTTAACCTCCAGCTGTAGAGGGGGCCTCTCTCTCTCTCTCCGTTTCTCTCTCACGCTCTCTCTCTCTCCCTCTCTCTCCCTCTCTCCCTCTCTCTCCCTCTCTGGAGGGGAAGATCAGGTGCACTGATAACAGAGACTGCTGAAAAGCTCTTAAGGTGCAGAATAATTAGCTGGGCTTTATCAGTATTCTCTGCAGGTGGAGGTTCATGGAGGTTTAATCTCTTTCTGTATACTTTGTGATGTATGACGATCCGGTCCACACTCCCCTCCTGACCATAAGTCCTGTCTGTTTACAGTACCCACGCAAGAGGAAATGTCCAGCCTAACACCGGAGTCTTCCCCCGAGTAAGTTATAGCACACTTAATACAGTCTTCCTTTATCAACCAATTACAAAGAGTTCTAAGTGCACCACCCCTAAGAGCACATTCATCAGCCCCATGGCACCGAACTGAATTAGGCGAGCAGGCTGGAAGCCCGACTCCTGCTCCACACGCATATTTCACTTTAACCAATGCCCAAAGTTCCGAGGGAAGCGGACTTGAAGCTGAGTCACACTGAAAGCAGAAGCTTAAACATTGCTGACTCCTATTACCCTGTTTTATCGATGGTGACATTATCAGGGACTTGCCACACATTAATATTTCAGTGTTTTTGTTCCACTTGCTTGGCTTCACAGCCGCACTGGTCCAGCCATCCACTTTGTTGGGAAGCGGCTTTCGCTGCGCCTCCTCTGGTTTTTGGGAAAGAGAAGCTACATGCGCTGGCCTAGATAAGCAGGCTCTGTGGCAAAATCCCAGCATGCTTCACAGTTCAAGAGGGGCGGGCGAAATGAGCCATGCATCAGCCTTCAGACCTCGAACCACAGGCCTGTGACTGACCTCCCTCCATCAAGGCTGTTTGTAAAGGGTTTCTATTTAAAACGAAGCAGCTGCAGTTCTCCTACATTTGAAATGCGATTTCACAATTAATCAATTCAAATAAAAAATGAACTGTCATAAATCAATAAATTAACTGTGATTGTAAGGATGCATATTGTATGTTTTCTTTCTGGTCTCTTTTGTCGAACACACGCCTATTTATGTACAACATTCAGTCTCGCCTGTGAGTCCAGCGAGCGATTATATATTTAGGTTGAACATTTTATTATTTTAATTTCTCATTTGTAATTCTTTGAGATTAGGTGGAGAAAAGTTAATTGTATGTGTGTTTATTTGTCTGAGTGTGTGTGTCTCTGTAAGTCCTTCTTGTGCTCTTTGTGTGTTTGTGTATGTGTTTATATGTGTGTTTGTGCATCTGTCCATTGCTTTGCCTAACAGTGTTGTATGTGTGTGTATATTTATTTATGTGTGATAGTATGTGTATGTGTGTGTGTTTAAATGTGCGTGTTTGTTTATGTGTGTTCTGCTGGTTCAGTCAGGTCTTCTGTCTTTGGCAGAGTGCTCTGTAAATGTCAGACCCTGTGTTCGTGTGAGACGCCTTATTTACCCCAGTCAAGACCTGTCAAGGGAGCACTTCCTCTGTGATTTCTCTGTAATGTTATTTCCCCAGGGCCGTATCCTCGGCCTTGTCTTTTTGATGGGTGCAAATTCAGCCACTTACTCTGACAGCGTTTCATTCCATAGCTCATAGACCTTACAGCATGTCCACGACTCACTGCACCCTAAAAATAAAACTAGTCCTTATCAACAGATTCAAGCATGTTTGTACTGTACTAGAGACTTTACAGACTGTGATCATCTCATTTCTTTTCCAGACTCGCCAAAAAGTCTTGGTTTGGTAACTTTATTAATTTGGAGAAGGAGGAGCAGATCTTCGTGGTGATCCAGGACAAACCCCTGAGCTCCATCAAAGCTGACATTGTCCATGCCTTTCTCTCAGTAAGTCTTGTGTGGATGAATGTGTGGTTATCGTCTTCTACTCCACTGAACCTCTGTGTCTTGCATAAAACTGAACAAGATCACTTTTAGTGTTAGAACAAGATTCTTAAACTGAACAAGATCACTTTTAGTGTTAGAACAAGATTCTAAAACTGAACAAGATCACTTTTAGTGCCCGATAATGCACACGGCACACCATGCTTTTGCGCATCATTCTTTTTTCCGGCAGAAATGTACGTTGTCAAGATAGCAGATGGCATTGCGCTGTGTCGGGCGGGTCACTGAAAAGAAGGGGTGTGGCGAGGCGCATAGCGCGAATTTGCTATTTTATGAGAAGTGAAAGTCAGAAAAAACCTGGTTAGTAATCATTCACGCATTGTTCAAAGGCTATCATATGGACGCCTGACGCGTTGGGATATGGAAGAGTTGACAATGCGCGCACACGCTGCTTCTTTCATAAGCAGGAGAGAGCAGCAGTGCACATTAAAAAAACATTTTCAGGTGAGGGAAAACTTTATGGAGTCCCTGAAATATAAAATTCAAATGTATATCACATACATCACACCATGATTTAAAAAAAAATACATATAATACTCGCAAAACTAAGTTGATAACTGATGGGCAATTTGACCAATAGTGCCAGACACATTGGTAATTAAATACACGTTTCAAGCTAGGTTGTCAAGAAACACGAAACTACATCACCAGGAAATCATATAAGCTCATATTTTGGTTAGATATGTTTATATGTCTTCCTTACCTTGTTAAAGATAGTTGCGCTTGTTGTTCGCATGTTCTCCAGATGGAGTATCTAATGTGACAAAGGCTCCCTCGACGTCGGAGGGAGTGGGTATATACAGGGGTTGTAGCTGATTCAGCACCCTTAGCGTGAGAGGCCCCCCTCCACTGTTCATGGTGCTGAACTTCTCTACACCGCGTCTTTACATCTATCATGCGCGTGCACGCTTATTTCAAGGATATCGTGGCTAAGTAACAGCGACATGGGCAGTTAATCGTGTTTAAACTAAATCAAAAGAAAGAACACATCTTTTGATCCGATAAAATACTTTATTTGGAATAAGAACCGAGAAAACGTTCGGGGAAAATTGTTGCTGCTTTGGGAACCCCTCCCCTGATCGAACCTCCATGAGTTATAAAACGCTCTGGCATTGTATGCAGATTTGTTTAAGCGATTCTTATTTAATAGAATTCTTATTCCATGTTTATTTGATTAAAAACAATTTTAAAGTGTCATTACTGAGTTTTATGGTATAGATGATTTTTATAGCACTGTTATATGGTGTTTTTGAAATCACGTGTGCAAT
>JBBMFX010000037.1:18914785-18932759 GCA_037832545.1 Rhabdalestes septentrionalis | reverse complement strand
TATCTATCTATCTATCTATCTGTCTATCTATCTATCTATCTATCTATCTATCTATCTATCTATCTATCTATCTATCTGTAAACAATAGAATTAAATATATTATTGTTTTATAATCTAACTCAGAGTTCTTTGTAATAATATCAAAACTAAAAGGCATTGTAATTCCCAAAATATGGTTCTGAGCCATACAGTGACCAGAAATGGGTTCAGGTCACATTGCCTGTTCGCTCCTTTTTAAAAGTGAGAAAAAGATCTGTGTGCATGTGTGTGTGCTACAGTATAAATATGAAAAGTGTGCGTGCGTGCCTGTGTGTGTGTGTGTGTGTCCACCCAGTCCTACTCAAGGAAGACCCTCGGGGCATTCAGGATCTAAAGCGCTTCATTCTGCTTTTTAAATGCTTTCCCTGCGTGGGTTTAATGAACCGGAGTGTACGTCTAAATGATTCCATTAATTTATTTTCCTCCAGAGTGGCTTTATTTCCAGTTGTTTTTTTTGTGAACAATTGCATTTATTATTAGTGGTGTTAAAATCACTGGAGCAGTGTAAAAACAGTAATTAAAATGCTGAAGACAATTTATACAAGTTCAGCGATCTGATCCTGAATGCCCCCCCCCCAACCCCACCAACACACACACACACCCAAAAACACCCCTCTCACTTTAATCATCCCTACTTAAAGCCAAGTAATGCAGATGGATCTTTTGAGAGCACTGTATAATGAATGATGTGTCAAGAGATGTTAGCCAGCAACCCCATCTCATCCAGACAAGATCAAAAGAGGACTGCTAAGCCACGAAGCCACATTGCTCATTCTGCGCCATTTGCCCTGAGAAGACCCCGTTCTGTGTCCTTTAATTGTCTTTCCTTTTATTCACTCGGGACGTCCCGCTCCCGCCCGTTTCTTGTCATTTAACGTGTCCCGTTCCAATATTTGTATCATAAGGGATGACATGATACCACTTTTTCTGTCATGCCAATATTCTCATTGGATCCTTGAGTAAAGAAAAAATATCTGGTACTATATCTAGATATTTCCTCTTTAAAAGGCAGTAAATTTAACATAAAATTCAAGGCCTCAAAAGCCAAGACTTTTTCTTTGTAACTGATATCCTTATCGAAATGCAGATTCCAATACTTGTCAGATATTTCTTATTTCAAAAGTAGTTGGAAGTTGGAAATCTCAGAAAAAAATCAAGGCCTTAAATGTTTAAATATATAATAAACACAGTTCACAAAATGTGTTCTACTTCTATATTTCTGCAGTAATAAAATTATGAAAAATTAACAACGCTGCATCCCGCTGTCTGCAGGTGTCTCCTGCCGCCTGCCTCGAGAAAGCGAGACAGTCGTGTGCGTGAATGTGTGATTATAGTGGAATTATGTAGGCTCAGTCACGGAAAGCTGACAGTGTGTAACAGTAGTTAAACTTGATCCCTGTCTGAAACTCTGCCATGTTGGATCCTTGAATTTGAGGACTTCAGGCCTCGAAAGTCCTTAAATGAGATTTTTAAGAAGGTCCATGAACCCTTGTTACTGCTAACTATGGAAAAATCCCTGACACATATTTTACGTACCACTAGTTCTACTGTGGCATCTTAACGTGATGATAGTTGAAAAAGTTTAACTGCAGATATTGACTATTAGGCTGTTTCTCTGATTTAAAATAGATTTTAAATACTGTGTCAGAACCAGACGTCCGAAGAGCTTCTAGGAGCTCCCTCGGGGAAAGGTCTGAAAATGAATTCGGATGTGAACTGTCTACAACAATGTTCTTTATTTTCATGTTCACCACTGTTTTATCATCAACATCATGAAAGCTTAAATATGTGTCGTCAATACTGAATAGTAAATAAAATATTTCTGCTGTAAGCATCACTACCTTTTCGTTCAGCACCACTGTAAAGACGTCAGATTCAATTAGTTTCTCTATGATAAACCTTTCACATTTAACTAGTGACAAAAAATGATTTTTTTATTTTTTATTTTTTTGAAACTCCCCTTTTACTAACAAATGGATTTGGATCGGAGTTAAAATATCAATTACAATGTGCCTTGATTGATCAGATGAAATCGGATCGGGGTGTCCTTCCTTCTTGCTCTGGGCCAGTCAGTGGAGAAACCGTGTCCATGTGAAATGTCCACGTGTTCTCCTGTGGTGTGGCTCAGCGTCTCTCCTTTACCTTGTCACCTCCTCACATTCATCCTGTGTCCTCCTTGTGATCCTCATTGTTCATTTGTTTGTTCTCTCTCTCTCGTTCTTCTCTTCCCCGTGTGTACCCAGGCAGCCCATTGAGTAGCTTCTTTGACGTAATTAAACAGCTCTTTTCAGACGAGAAGAACGGGCAGGTGCCCCACGCCGCGGGCACACCCAAGCATGGTGCCAACAGCAAGAGACGCGAGTCCGACTCTAATACCTCCAAATGCCCGTCGGGCAAAGACAAAGCCAAGGTGGCACCATCAGTTGGGACACAGGAGCAACCTTAAGCTGCGGGAGCTTTAGTAGACAGCCAGGTGTGACCCTGTAATCAAATCTAAACCACTCAAGCCCTCAGTGGTTCGACTAAAAGACAAATCAAATGATAACTGTAGTAGAGTATTACACCAGACGGTTCCTTCCATGAGGCACAAACAGACACTCTTCCTTTCTGTACCCATATTGTTATTGCTCTCTTGCCTTTCTTTTGCATTTTATTGTGCTTTATGTCTCTTCTTTCCGTTTGTATTATTTGTGACGGCTTCTACCTATTTCTGCTACCAGGGATTATCCAGAAAACGTGTTAGAGCCCGACCGCGTCATGTACAGTACGCCGGCGGGCGGCACGTGTCACAGCAAGTACAAGCTACAGACGGACGCTCCTCAACGCCAACGTGAAAAAAACAACAAAAATGCATCCAAAAACATCATCAACTTTGCATCCTCACTTCTGCCAGAAGCTCTGAAGAATTGAGAAAAAAAAGCCTTAAGAAAAAGAACCACGCCACCCGTACCGTCCTCTTCTGTCCTCTCCTCTTTCTGTTTCTTCCTGTGACCTGTTTTCTCCAAGTCTATGTCTCTTTCTCTTTTTATCCCCCACCACTTTACACCCCAACAGTTACACTGACAGGAGGACACACCGAAGTTGACACTGGACATTGGAAGGCGTTCGAGGGGCAGCCCACACAGACTCTTGATGGATTGTAATTCTTTTCAATGTAGTCTTTCTTTATGAATGACAGAATTTAAATATTTTATGGACATTTGTGTCATTGCTGTACAAGATTTTGAAATCTTATTTGAGAAAAATATGGGGCGGTTCTGGAACGGGATGGGGGCGGGTAGAGGGGTAATGTTTCAGCAAATGATCTATTTCTCCTGTACAGACTGTATATGTTCCTTACGTAACAACTCGTCTAGCTGTGACTCTGCTTGGGCTGATTTTGTTGCCATGTTTGTTTTTTTACCCCCATTTAGCAACTCTGTTTTTCTTTTCTTTTCTTTTATCTGTTTTTGGAAATTATGCTTAATATATTCAGGTTATTTTTTAATATCAATTTTTGTTAATTCTTTTTCTTTTATTTGGAAAAGCATCTGCAGGATTCAGAGACCTTTGGCCACAGTTGTGTATAATTTTTAACTTATTTATCATCCTATTTTATTCGTTTTTTGTCGTTTTATTTGTCGTCATTTATTTATTCAGCCAGGACTATTTATAAACCAAAACTGGTAGTTTAGTGTTTGTATCAGAGCTACTTGTCAGATCGTTGGACGAACTTCGTCATTTGTGTTTTTGTTTGTTTACGTTCGTTTTTCTTTTCTTTTCTTTTCCCGGCGTTGACCAGAAAAAGAGCTTGTAGTATATGTTAAATTATTTACCAGTAATTTAAGAATGTAGACTAGCCTCTTTACTCGGGGAGGGAGGGAGGGAGGGAAGGGGGTGGGATATGAAGTTATGAACTATCGATATTTGTCACTTTTCATCTCATAGTGCGTGTTCGATGGGTCAACACACTCAAACCACATGATGTAAATAGATGACTTTTTTGGCAATGAGTTTCTTAAAAGGCACAGAGGGGATGCTCCTGCTCTTGGCTGTGTTCTCGTATTTGCCGTTTGCATGTCTGACATTCGGCTTTTCTTTGCATGATGTTGATGTAGATGTTCGATTTTGCCCTCTCCCGCAACCCCACCCCTCCCTTTTTCAGGACGATCGACCTGTTCCCTGCCCCCCCCCCTTTTCATTTCTCTTCTCATCCCTTTCTTTTTTTGTTCGTCTTTTCTTTGTAGTTTTGGTTTTCGGACTCTGAGAAGGGTCCAGACCGCAATGCTTTCTCTATTCTGTACCAGTCTCTCTGAGAGGGGATGTCGAACCCCAGGTGGATGACCCATGGCCCAGGGGGTGCGGCAAGGGGGTAGGGCGGAGTCGGGGGTGCTGAAAAGAAATAAACTAAGCAATACCTATTCTTATTCCTTCCTATTTTGTACTTCGGGAGAGAAGAAAGGCTGGATTGTTGTGAAATACAGATTGGTTAATACTGAGCAGGAAAAAAAAGGGAAAAAACCCATCAAACCACAGCTAATGTATCCCCTTGTAACTACTGTGAACAACTTCAGTGCAAACAGAAATAAATCCATTGGATTCTTTGGAGACGTCTCGTACTCATGAAGGTATGTGGCTCTCAAATGCAAATGCAACACGTCACATTTATTGACTGCTTGGAGATCCATTGTAATTATTCCAAAGGTTTACATTTAGATCAATAAAGAGCTTTAGCAGAACAGAAGAACATGACATCCAATAACTTAGGCCTTTAAAATGGTCCCAATGTACCAATGTACCACTTGGTTAACAAAGTTCAGTATCATATTTACACTTTCAAATGTAAAATTAGAAATGTATACAAAACTATTTACAAATTATAAAAAAAAAAAAAACAATTCCTACTTTTTTATTCACATTACTGTACCATCCTTCAGACCCCAATCTGGATTCAAACGTCTGTATCCCATTTTCTCCAATAGAGGGCACTACTGTCACACCACTCACTACATGTCTGTCTACAGTCATATGCAAAATTCAGAACACCCCATTCAGGTAGCTGGCAAATATAGCAATATTGTACATTTGTGTGCCCTTAGTTGAGTTTAATATATAGATATGTGCCATAAATAATTTTGCACAGGCTACGATTTGTTACATTTCACAAAATCTGCATTAAAATGTGCATTGGGGATTTTTCTATAGCCCAAGGTGGAAACAATGAACTTATATTTACTCTATATGTGAGGTGTCTTAAGAAAAAGCCCTCAAATGCATAAATTAGCTCTTCTGATTTGATGAATGACAAGAATTTGCCAGAGATGGACCATTAGACAAACTGTTATTAACTAGGAATCAACTTACAGGTTCACAATTAAACAAGGCACACTGTTTAGTAACACACTATCTGTGTTCTAGCTCATTCCTGTCTAGGTTTATCTCCACTTAAATGGGGGCCAATACATATTCCAATATAAACATTTCTCTCCCATGCCTTCACACTGTGATTAACCTTCAGGGAGAGCGTAACCTGGAGGCCAAGCTGGCCTGCAGGGCCTCCAGGGTGTCCAGCTCCTGGGCTGGACTGCACTCGGACCCCAGCAGCAGCTCCTCGAATTCTCTCCGTTGTAGCATCTGGGGCATGTTCTGCAAGAAGAAGCCTTCACAGTATCCAGCCAGCTCCTCTGCGTCAATCGCCTGTCAGCCAAATAAAACAGAGGCAGTAGAATCAGCAGTGGTCCGAGTCTGAGAAACCAAGGATTCATATAAAACCTCAACTGAGTGTTAGTTAGTATGTGGCAGGATTCATATTGCTCCTCTATAACGTAGCATTTGAACAAAATTTGGCTTACCATAGGGGTGATAGCAATGTTTAAAAATGTTTGATAATAATGTTTTTCCCAAAGACTGAAACAGCTTAGAACCTGGCCTCAGTGACACAGGTCTATAAGATATTGCTTTTTTCCACCCCTCTTCGCTGCTATTAAAGCTGCTACAACTAATTAGTTAACTTAGAATCTGAATCAGAAATTTCTTATGTTGTGACTGCACATAGAAACAGAGATATCAATTCTTAGAGATAGAAGTAAAATCAAAGACAGCATCAATGTATGAAATATATTAAAGGATATACACTTTGCACTATATTTCTCGAGTCTTTAAGGACACTGTAATACGATGCAAAATCTAAATTTTTTTTATACATAAGTATTTTTGTAATTGGTAAAAAAAAAAAAATTCATGCATTCATTTTAGCGAGATTCTTCAGGCACAACAAGCATCATTTTGAAGGTTTCAAAAGGCCCAATTGCCCGGACCACCCTGCTCAGTGGTGCACTCACCCTGGCCGTGTGGTAGATGAGGACGGCATTGCGGGTGGTCATGTTCTCTGCACACTGGACCTCACAGTGTCTCTTCAGGGCGCTCAGCTGGAAGGTGTGAGCCACTGGCAGAAGCTGAAAATGAAACAAACCCAGTTTAGGTTTTGCTTTATTTGCCAGAAGGCATTTCTAAATACAGGGGGTCCTCGGGTCATGACAGCCTTGACACACAATATTTGGAGTTAATGGTGCTCAATCACATATCTAGTCCGTTTGCATACGGCGGAAGGATACATGCAATACATAGAATACGCAGTAATGCGACGTATGAGTAAGGGAGTTTAACTGCATCATTTTTAACTGTTAAAGGCAAAAGTTTTTATACAAATTTTGGTCATTTTTCTCTTATTACAGTGGACAAATACAGTACATTTACGTCCTTTTCCTTTTTCGGTGGTTTTAATGTTCTAAATTATGATGCGTGTTAGGATCAGGTAAGTGACTGAGGTTAGGACGTGTTTCGGCTAACGTTGAAATTCAAGTTATATCACTGTCATAGGAACCGATCTGGGTCGTACCTTGAGAACCCCCGTACCTTTTCTGTTAAAGATCTTACCTCTAAAATATCTGAGAGAGTCACTTCTGAATTCGCCGCCACTCCGCCATACAGATGAGCCATTAACATCTGAGAAGACACACATTTTATCTGTACTGATGCAGTTTTAAAGTTGTTCTAAAAAAAACATAGGTATTTCATGATTCAACTGTCGAAGCAATTGTTGACTGTTTTGTGAATGATATGCTTAAGGCTTAAACCATCACCTGAAAAGTGCTGTGCTTGACGTCTGTGATTTCGATGATGTTGTGGTCGGCCGTGCCATTGGGTCTGTAAACGCTGAGCAGGTCTTTAAACCTTAGAGGGAATCAAGGGGAACACAGGCATGTCATTGTCTAGAAGGAAAGTATTGCTGGCACTTACTCTGACAAGGTATACTGAACACCTGAGCATGTTCCAGTCGCTCACCTCTGAGATGCAGACATGAGGAGCACCTTGTGGGCATAGAACAGCTGGCCTTCCACCAGGAACGTCACATCAGACATCTCCGAGTTATTCAGGAAATGGGCATCTGTTGAGCAGAATATGACACATGTTGACACTGGAAGTCAAGTCAAGAGTTTGGTGTCAACTTGCCTTACATACAGCACCAGTCAAAAGTTTTAGTACACCCTAATTTTTCAGTTTTTTTGGATTGAATACAAGCGGTTCAATATCTCATTGTTCATTCTGCAGAAATGTTTTCCCAACTATCTTGCAGAAGTTCCCATAAGTGTTCGGCACTTATAGCCTGCTTTGCTTTCACATTTCTGTCCAGTTCATCCTAAAGCAGTTCGGTGGGGTTTAAGTCTGGAGACTTCTGGCCACTCCACGTTTTCCAGCTCACCAGCTTCTTCTGTTTTCCAAGGTAGTTCTGGCAGAGCTTGGACTTATATTTTGGGACACTATCTTACTGTATGATGAACCCGGCCAACCAGACACATACCAGAGGTACTGCATGGAGCTACAGAATTATTTCCCACTTCTGGGTGACCTTATAATTTTCAACCACCTTTGTAACATTTCATGCTATTCATAGGAATTAACTGAATTTCAAATTTTAAAAAAGCTTGAAACACTGGGGTGTTCTAAAACTTTTGACCAGTATTGTATATATTCACTATATGGACAAAACGTTGAGACACCTGACCATTACACCAACAGGGACTTCTATGACATTGCATTCAATGCAAACTTTAATAAGGAGTTGAGTTGGTCCTTCCTTTGCAATTCTACAAGATTTTGGAGTTTCTGTGTGAATTTGTGCCCATTCATTCTGTAGAGCATTTAGTCTGCTGAAGCATTATATGAAGCAACTTGCTGCTCAACTTTCCTTTATGCATTCATCTATTAAACAAAGTGATCCAACATTATATGCCAAAAGTATGTGAACCTTTGCTTTCGACTTCTTTGACTGTTGCAGCACTTTCTTCAACTGCTGATCAGTCCCACACACTTGTGGACTTGGTGGAATTTTGGCCTGTTCCTTCTTGGAAAACTACTTCAGTTCAGCAATGTTGTTAAGCTTTCTTTCTTGAACTCCACATGTCAGATCCTACCCAAAAATTTCTACTGGATTAAGGTCAGGACTTTGACACCCCCGTTCCAAAACATTAGTCCACAGAATGTTCTTCCAGTCACATTCTGTCTTATCCAGGTGGTCTTTAGGAAACACAGGCGGTGATGTTCTTTCTGGGGAGAAGTGGCTTCCTCCCTGCTGTCAGCACACGTACATTATTCTTACTCAGTGTTTCATGAACAATGACATTATCCCGTGCAGAACAGTGCCTGCAGATACTTAGCTGTTAGTCTGGGGTTCTTTGAGGAGTGATTTTTGTTGGCACGAATAACAATGTTCTCCGTGGGTTGCCTCACACTGGACTGGTGAACTTCTCAGAAACTGTTTCGTAATCTATCTTGTTTTTTTCTGAAATCCTCAGAAATCTCTTTTCGCCGAGGCATGGCATGTGCTCAGTAACGTGTGTGGAGAGCATACTTTGATAACGAAGATTATTTTACGAATAGAGCAGAGTCTCTAAGACATTTGCCCACTGAGACATTTAATATTGAAATGTGTGATGAGGAACATGTTGAACATGCAAAAACATCTTAGAATGTTAACAAGTCCCAAACCTTTTACTGGAGAAAATGCACTGATCAGCCACAACATTAAGTCGACCCGCGTAATAATATGCTGTCAAAATGGCGCTGACTTGTCAAGGCGTGGACTCCACAAGCCTGTTGGGGGTGTTCTGTGATATCTGGCACCAGTAGATTGAAGTCTTTTAAGCTGTGAGGTGGAGCCGCCTTGAATTGGACTAGTTTTTCCTTTACATCCCACAAATACTCAGATTGAGATCTGGAAACTCTGGAGGCCAGGTCAACACTTTAAACCCATCTGTTGGCCTGGCCTGGTCACCAGTTGTCCTTCCTTGACGAATGCATACTGGGAAAACCCCGCAAGAGCCTTTTTGTAGGTTTTCTGACTAGCTAGCCCAATTTGGCCATTGTCAAAGTCACTCAGATCATTAGGCTTGCCCATTTTTCTGCTTCCAACTTCAAGAACTGACTGTTCACCTGCTGCCTAATACATCTCATCCCTCGACAGGTGTTACTATAATGAGATAATCAGTTTTATTCACTTTGCATGTCATTGGATTTAATGTTGTGGCCGCTTGGTGTATGTAATTACAGGGTTGATGTACTGCATTTAGCTTTCATGCAGAATATTCTTGACAATTGAGATGGACTGTGAGTAAGGAAAAGTGTATTACCCAGCTGGGCTGCAGGTGTGTGATCTGAGGGAATAGGAGGCACAGCGCCAGAGCCATAGCAATGACTCCAGATGACCCCCAGCTGCTCACGGACCTCTTTACTCTGGAGAGAACATGGATATGGAATTAGCACTGGGCTATATTACAGGAATAATAATGAGCTACAGAAAACAACAGATGCTTTTCCAAGACCCTAATAAAGGTTATGTATTATTACTGGTATCAGTAACTTTTAAGCCTAGGTCTAAAGATTAGGTTGGGTTTGGGTTAGGTTTAAAGTAAGGCAAGTTTGGGTTAGGCTTAAACCTACAATTAAAGCCATTAAGCCTGGACACAGATACGGCTGCAATAAGAACTGGTCTACATTACAGGACTCATGATGAGCTACAGAACAGAAAAGCTGCTATTTCCAATCAAATGACGTTTAGTGTGGAACTAGGCTTTGTTCCACAGGTAAGGTTAAGACTGGGTTAAATTTTAGACGTAAAGTAGCATAAGGGTTTATTCGGGTTTAGCAATTAAGGCAGTTAAGCCTGGACACAGATAAGCCTGCAATTAGCACTGCTCTACATTACAGGATTCATATTGAGCTACAGAACACCACAGCTGTTATTTCAAGGCCTGGAAATGCATCTAGTTTCTGTACCTTGGTGGCTCTGAAGATGGAGAACAGCAGCAGAAGGCCGTCAGAGATGAGCTCTTCACAGTATTTCTCCTGCCACATGGAGGTAAAGTCCCTCAGCAGTGAGAGAGTGACCTCAGTCCTGGACTGCAGCTGGGCAGTGCGCAGGGACTCCAGCCAGATATGGAGCCTCCACGGTACACCTGGTACACACACAAGACTCCATTTAGAAAAAGAAACTTTTAAAGGAAAAAACAAAAACAAAACACGGACCTTGAACTAGGGCCCCTTTATCGACACTCACAAAATAATGAAATATTTTAATACAGTGCAAAAGACATACATTTTCCATGCTGTGTTTGCACCTGTCTGTGGAGGAATTGTCCCTGAGCATTAAAAGGAGCAAACAGATCCTGAGCAAGCATGGGCTCTAAGGTGAAGCAGTTTGTGCTAATTTATTCTGTAGAGCATTTATGGGGTCAGGTACTGATGTCGGATGTGTACCTTTTCAGACCTTTTTTATGTTAGAAATGTGTTTTGGCTTGTTTTTTATTTTGGGGTGTAAACCTTGGACTCAGGTCTTAGGCTTTGGGGGTTCATCACATATTGAATGTATTTAGGCAGAGTTTGACAGCCCCCGGGCCGTACCCAGGGCTCGGAGCTCCATGCTGACGTCCAGGTAGCCGTGCTCAGCACTGTGAAGGCTGGCCTCTTGCAGGGCTCGGATTTGTGCCTTGGAGAGATGCGGGATGGCGCCCCCGCTGGGGGACGAGAGAGAGCACGGCGAGTCTTTCACCTCCTCCCTCTGCTCCCGCTCCACTCCCTCCGCCAGGATCTCCTCCAGAGACAGCACGTCCTCATGCAGCCGGTGAGGTTGGCTCAGTAACTTCCTCAGCACGTTCCTACAGGCGAGAAAAACACAGTTTAGCCAGACCCATCTTTAGAGATCATTAGGAGAAACACCAGTCACAGACTGAGCCTAGTCTCAGAATTAGTCTGTTAATGGTAGGCCTTCATTGAAAATGTTTATAATAACAAGGCTTTAGAATTAAATGTCTAAAAAGGGGTTCTCCAGGAAATAAATTACACTCACTATCCACCTCACTGTCCATCTATTTACAGATCCTGTATAAAGATGTACAGTCTGTAGCCCATTATAGCTGCAAAATCACCATCCTATTCATCATTTGCCAATTAGTGACCACAGAACCACAGTTGACCAGATATGGTCTGGATGGTGGACATTATGAGTAGTATGAATGTTTCAGTCACTGATACACTATTAACCTTCACCTGTTACAGCCCATAACTACACCCCAACCAGATGGATCTATAGTGGGAAAGCAAACGGTTTCCACTAAAGTGACTTCTGAGTGTACAATACTGTAAAACGTTTTTCGTCCCCTAAGCAAATAGTTCAAAGCCATTTCTCAGTGTTTGATAATGTCTCTTTGCTAGCAAATTAAATTTAGAATAAATACAAACAGTTTAGTTTTTTTAAAAGTGCTTTATATTTTGTTAGCTGATGAGGAGAACACGAGTTCAGTTCCAGATTCCTCCTCGGGTCCTCCAGCCATTGTTTAGATTTGTGAAACTCCATCAGCAGCTCCTGATTTCATTAACAACTGATTGAGTCAATCCAGGCTTCTGATGGAAACTACAATACTTCCACAACGAACGCAATGATATGCCATTCATAAATCACAATGTATTATAACGTTGTTTGCATTTATTACGTTGTTTTAGTTCATTAATCAACATTAATGTGTAAAAAACAAACACTCATCTAAAAAGTTGAAATATTGCAGGTGCCTAAAACTTCTCACACTGCTGGATGCCTGTGGACTGTGGAGGTTTAGATCAATATATTATGCTGTGTCAGCATCATCAAGATAAGAGTGTTTGACCTTTAACTCTACCTGTGTCCATGTGCAGCAGCATGACTGAAACAGTTCATGTCCTCATACAGTGATGATGTCAGGGTGCTCCCACTGTGCACGCGAAACATGGGGTCAGCACCTCGGGACAGCAGCAGACTGACCATCTCATAATTCCCTAAACATACAGTCAAACGCACTACAGTCAGTTGTTGCCTGGTAAATTGCAGGCCCACGTTTGAAACATTTAAACTGAAACTACACAACTGGCCAGGAGTTTGGGCCCAGCCTCTAATAACAGCTAAACGACCGCTTCTTTTTCACAGTTTTATTACAATAAAACGTTAGAAATACTTAAAATAAAAACTTTTTTTACAATATTTCATAGTCACACATTATTTAGCCACAAAGACTGCTTTGAAGAGACATATCAGGTATGTCTTCGTCTTGCACCATGAAAAAAAGAAAAGTTTTACTCAATTCAAAACATCACACAGTTCACGTATCACTGGACAAAATTTAATTGATCCCAAGCATTCTTCAAAACTGTGCTAAAGTTACATCCAGTCCGAAGAAAACAAAATTTGGAGAATGATGTGGTGGTCTCCCCAGTCTCAAAATCTACAGGGGGGTTTGCAGGGTGTGTGTGTTGCTGTGCACAGAGGTCTATGTCCCCGTCTACGTTTTGGTCACAGAAACCCATGCAAATAATCGTGATTAAAAAGCATTTCATTGCCCAGCATTAATGTAAATTTGCCCACATTGACGACTAAGTATGGTAATTGCTCACCTGCTGCGGATGCCAGCTGGAGGGGTGTTTCAGCTGACCCCTGGTGTCCCGCCCGGAGAGTTCGGCCTTCCACGTCTGCCCCCATGTCCAGCAGGAGCTGGAAATACAAAAACATCTGCCCTTGAATGCTCTGATATCTGTATCAGATCTAACATACATTTTTGACAGAATAAGCCACTCTGTACTTTCATTTGTTCAATCTTGACAAGAACATTTACAGTAATAATACAAACAAGTCATTAATAAAGTGGACTTGTTTACCTGTACCACTGATATATGTCCGTATAGCACGGCGAAGGTGAGCGCCACCCAGTGCCGGCTGTCAGGGTGAACGGAGGGTTGCTTTGGGGAGCAGCTAGGGACCTGCAGGATCAAACAGAGCCGAAGAGATAAAGATATTTTTGACCTCTTTGAAGATGTAATGCTAGCTAACATTTCAAAGCGTCAGCTACAAATGAGCTGTCATGTAGCGCAGCCTGCGGACAGAGGAGTCCACCCTCTGTAAGTACAGAATAAGTAATCTTTCCTTACCGCTAAATTCAGGTTGGCCCCTGCATGAATGAGCAAGTGTACCAGCGCCTCGTCCCCCGCGGCGCAGGCGTACATCAGAGGAGTCATGCCCTGAATCCCCACAGAGACACACGAGAGGTTATAAGCATTTATACTGCTCTGCGTAGCCAAGAGAACTGATGAAGGAGCCACAGCTCCAACCTGTACTTCAGTCCAAATTTAAAGAGAAAGAAAAGAATGGTCCCTGTTTTGAAGCCTGAAACATTGCAGACTTTCAGATAGCACAACATAACATAAAGCAACGTAAAGCCGGTCACATGATAACACTGAACTCAAGTAGATGTGAGAAACTAAATTATGGGCCTTAGGGCTTAAAAGGTTTGGTGCAGTTTCACCATAATACTTTAAATTGCCACTTTAAGCAAAGTGCTTTAATTAAAATAGACAATTCTAAAGCTATTTAAGCTATGTTTAAAGTTATTTAAAACAATTATAAAGCTATTCTATTAAAATAGACCATTTTAAAGTTATCTAAATGAAAAACGTAGGATTGATATGAGTACTATAGTAAATTATTATAGATTCACTATGTTAGATACTATTATAAGCTTAATATATACAGAAGATTGTCTTCAGTCGTGGACTGAACTGGAAATGAAGGTCTGATTTCCAGTATCATATATTGTGCTTTTATAAGCATAATATCAAAAGTGTTTCAGTAAGTTTATTCCTTTCCATGAAGAGGAAAGAGCTACTGGGAATGGCTCTGACCTGGTCATCCATGGTGTTGACCCCGTCCGGACCCAGCAGCTGAATGGCCTGACCAATCAGATCAGTGCGTCCACAGTTAAGCATGCGAAAGCCCAGGTCCAGGTTGAACTTGTCCGTCGCAGCCCTCGAGTCCAAGCGTTTAAAAGAGCTAAAACAGCACTCTGGCCTAAAAAACAGGGACAGGGAGAGACGCTTTAAAATTACAGTTATTTTCCTGAGTTGTATGTTGGGGCAAAGAACCTTTAGAATTGAGTCCACCTCCACCCACTGGCTAGAAGTCCCCCAATCAAATGATACCACCGACATTGGGAGGGTGAAGGCTAGCATGGACTTCCTTTTTCAGTCAAGTGAGGCACTGTGGCATATTTTTAAACTGCGGCTAATGCAATGTCATTGAACAGCTGAAGAATTTGCCAAAGACCTCGGTTATGTCTACTAACAGACACTAACAGAGATGGAGGGCTTTCTTGTTTTTAAGTATTTGTATTTATTCTAGATTTAAGATGATTTATGTATCACATACACAGTTATATAAGTAGAATATGTGGTGAAAGGTGCACCTGAAATTTATTGGAGAGTGTTCGATTTAGTTACCAAAATTTAGTTTAGGACAAAAGTATTGGGACCCACTTCTTTTTCAAGGTTTGGAAAAAACTTTATTTTATGTTTTAATTAGAAAAACCTTTGTTTATTACGGTCCTTACATCTAGTGAAGGCCAGTCTTAATATTTAATACAGCCTAACAAGACATTTTGGACGAAACCATGCTTCCAGCCATAGTTTGGGGAAGAACCTTTTCTAATCCAGCATGACTGTGCCCCAAAACACAAAGGGGTTCCATAAAGGCATGGCTGGATGAGTTCAGTGTGGAAGAAATTGACAGGCCCCCACAGAGCCCTGACCTCAACCCCATCCAGCACCTTTGGGATGAACTAGAATGGAGATTGCGAGCCAGACCTTCTCGTCTAACATGAGTGCCTGAACCCATTAATGCTCCACAGAATAAATGGGCACAAATTCTCAGGGAAACATTCAAAAAGTATGTGGAAAGTCTTCCAAGAAGAGTGAAATCTGACCAGCTCCATATTAAAGTCTATGTATGTATGCAGTGTCGTCACTGTTAAAGTCCCTGTTGGTGGAGAATTACTTACTTCAGTTGTCTCGGTTCACAGTCCAGTCCAGGCAGCAACAGTCTGGCCGTCTGCCTCACGTCATCGCTGTCCACCAACAGACTCCGCCGATGCTCCGCATGAACCATTGCCACCCGCATCCATTCCATCAGCGGGGGCAGCAAGGGGAAAGGCCTGCAGGAGAGAGCACATTTCTCCATTAGTCACTGCCCTGCCTCCCTCACTGGGTCACCTCCGCTCCTCCTGTGCAACAAATTAGACACGACACCTAAAGCGGCCGAGAAATAAATGGAGGGCATTGTTTTTCTGAAGAGAAAGTCCATGCGCATGTCTCCGGACATGCTGTCCCGCAGAGGTCTGTGAGGGTCATCAGTGGAAAGAGATGTAATTATATTGGCTGCCGGCAGTGAGTTTGACCACCTGCTGACCGTTCTGTCCTGTCATGCTGGTAAAACACAGTTTAGTCTTTAGAAGTTGAGAGTTGCTGTCATTGTTTCAAAATATAATATGAAACATAATTACAGATTTAATTACATAGTGAGTTATACAAATTACATCAGGGCTCAAACTGAAGCAAAGTTGTGGCACTTGTGGCAGACATTTGTACAGAAAGTTTTTTTGGCTTCTGTTCCATTAAAGCCAATTTTCGGATGGCACTCATGATCTCATTAAAAAAAGGGTATTAAAGGAGAAACAAATGCAGCACTTTCATTGTGGTCTTAGATGCCTGGACCAAAAACAATTCAATATTCTCATAAATGATTCCAAAAAAATGATGACACTATTCAGTTCTGGCACAATTTAGAACCCAGTCTATGGAGGGAAGGCTGGTGTGGGGTGATATGATATATTTGTGCTGGAAAAGGCTGTTGAACTGAGCTGGTTTAACGCTGTAAAAAATGCAGCAAATATCATAAAAATACTTCAAATATCATAAATAAGAGAATGCTCACTCTCCATAGACCATATAGTCACATTTTGCCTTGCAATTTCACGATATTTTGATATCACACCCCTACTGGACCCCACTGTCCATTCTGTACCAGTAGGGTTGATTCTACACATCTGACCTTTTCAGTTTGTTTAATGTCATGTTTTTCCTACAAACATTTTGCTAAAGGGTAAGAACCTGTGCTTTGGACAGACTTTCTCTCTCATTTCAATGAGACACAAAATGCTTGAGTCTAATGTTTCTGGCAGGATATGAAGATGGCCCAGTAAAAGATCTGCTCAATAAATTGTAGCATCAGCTAAACAGTCGGTCTCTGAGGAATCCGGAGCAGTTTGCTGATTTTACATTTTAGGAAACGTGTATGGTTTCCATCCTGCCGATTCCAGCCAGGAAAGTAGCTACTGTCCGTACTGTAGGATATGAAACTCAGATGGTGGCACCTGTTAAAGCCATTGGCAGCTGCGACTAAAGACGAACGCAGAAATTTCCACAAAAAGACAAATTTTGCTAATACAAGCATTGGGAGAAGCCTCACAAGAAAAGAATCCATGTGAAACTTTGGAAGAAGCTCTTTTATGTCTGCTATAATACCAGGAGAATATATTTCACAAAAAAAAAGGCTTTTGCAGACAGAAATCCAAGAAAAGGGCCAGCAAAACACAGAGCGGATTTCAAAACGGTCCATTTCAGCTCATAAATGATGCAGTAATGCAGAACTAAACTATTTATAAGGCCGGAAGATGCTGCTGTGGCGTAAAGTGACTAGAAGAACTCGACCCACCTCTCTTTGCTGAGGGTCATCCTGGGGGGTTCCAGGTTGGGGTTCTCCAGAGACTCCATCTGTGGGTTGCGGAGGAAGTAGTACAGAGTGTGGAGCGCATCCGGGGACCAGGAGAGGGGCTGTGTGTGTCCAGGACGCCCAGGGCTAAAGTGGCGCCCCCCAGAGGTGAGGCGCTGCATGTGATGCATGGCACGGGACACCAGGTCACCTGAAGAGGCACAAACACTTAAGATTTTATGAACGAAAAATGCGATAATGGTTACAAGAATGAAATGAACCATTGATAATTACTGTTGCAATTATATGTATTTAACAAAGTGCACTTCAGTCAACAAGGGTTAAAGAGAGTAACATGTGGCGCCTGTTTAACTTTCAGTCTGATCTTTCCTTTCCATACAGTCGTACAATACAGCAAAACGTAAATTTTAGCACTATATGATAACATGGACCACCTGCATTATTTATTTTACGGAGAGCATAATTAGTCCTGTTCAACTGCATATTTAAGAACTCAATTGAGATTTATTGATGGTGTTATAAAAATTCAGGATGGGTTCATCTGTTTTAATGTATCAAACACCTGAAAAATGATAGATGCATCATGAAAAAGGCCTGAAAATTCATACATGAAATCTCAAGCGTAATTAAAAAAGCAGTAAGAAAGCAAGAGAGGGAAAGAAAGAGACAGACAGAAAGAGACAGACAGAAAGAGACAGAAAGCGAAATAGTGCTGGAGAGAGAGGGGGAAAAAGAGCGAGAGAGCGAGAGAGAGCGAGAGAGAGAGAGAGACAGACAGAGAGAGAGAGAGAGAGAGAGAGAGACAGACAGACAGAG
>JBBMFX010000037.1:18895956-18914685 GCA_037832545.1 Rhabdalestes septentrionalis | reverse complement strand
GAGAGAGAGAGAGAGAGAGAGAGAGAGAAAGAGAGAGAGAGAGAGAGAGAGAAAAAGAAAGATGTACTTAAGGCTATCCATGTTAATGCGTCTGCTTTAGTATGTGATAATCATTTGGGGAAAAAAAGACAAATTCCCTCCTCCAGCTCTGCGCACATTGTAAGCCATCCTGTGTGATGTCTGCAGATTTGTGAGTGATAAAATGTTATTCTCCCATGATGCGAGATGGGTATTTTTTTTTAACAGACTTTAAAAGAAAACAGATACCTGAAACACTTCCTCCCTAAAGAGCCCAGGATGAAAATGCTCTGCTGATATAATACAGAAACCATCTGCTCATCCTAAAATATTTCATTAAACGACAACAGCGGATACCCAACAGCTGTGCCTCCGTATTTTAGAAGGCGCTGACAAGGACACATCTTTCCTCGACTCCTGCGAAAGGAGAAAATGTGCTTGGACTGGGAATGGCTTAAATATACAGCCTACACTGCACTGCACAACCTTAAATCAACTCTGCCAGCTTCGCTTCCACACTCAGGTGGAAATCCAGGCTTGTTGGAGGAGGAGGAGGAGGAGGAGGAGGAGGAGGAGGAGGAGGAGGAGGAGGAAAGAGACAATCCATGAAGCTGGAAGATCACATTCCTCAGGTTCTGTGTTCATCATTACAGGATCAGAAGTCAGGAGAATGGCCACTGATTCCAACATGTAACTGGTTCCACTTCGGTTAATTTACCAAACTTTAAACCATTCTGAGAATTTCGACCAAAAAACTCTAATACTGACACTGATAATATTGTCACAATAATACATTTGGGTACTTTTATTTTAGATATGATATTTTATTACATGAGTACTGGAGTACTTTGTGTTTAACCCATTCACCAGACTGAAGCAGTGGGCTCCCAACATTGGGAGCAGTGTGTGGGGGCAGTACCTTGCTCAAGGGTACCTCAATGGTGCAGCTGACAGACTTTCAGATCACAGGGGCAACTCTCTAACCACCAGGACACCTTGGAACCTAATCTCCACTATTTGTGTGAAAAGAAAAATCTCACATGAAGACGGTTCTGCTCAAAACTGGTGGAAACACGGACTGAGTCAGTAAAAAGCACCACATTTCAAAGAACCCTAAATGAAACCGGATTTAAAAAGCCCATTTTATGCTGGTGATTACTGATGCAGCCATGTGGGACATTTTTCACATATATATCTGCCAATGCTGATATATTTGTAAAATGCAGAATTTGGGTCTACTAAATATTACACTCATTTCTATAAACTTACAAAAAGGTCAAATGAAAAATAAAGCATTTTTACACAGTATCCCAGCATCACCTAAAATTCAGCCAGATCATCCTCAAATATCAGTGTACAGTATCAGTCACATCTAAATATCTGTCCAATACTGAAATGATTTTTGAGCAAGTATCTGCTTCGCAATACTAATATGACGTCGATATCACTGTGCATCCCTGGTAAGAATGCAAGTATGAATGTGAAAATGTATTGTAAAGAAAGGACATTTTACTTATTTATCCTCAAAACATTTATAAATGTAGATATTAACCAGGGGCATATTAGACGATTACAATAAACCTCTGTAACCTCAATATCAGCCAGTGTATTATCCAAACACTGTAACGGCCTTCTTCACATGGAGAAATCATCAGAGAAAGTAAGATGAGAAAGAAGTCACAGGAGACCGACAGTGATCTAATAAACAGGGAATGATATTGACTTTATAGGGATCGAGCTCCATTGCATTTGACTTCATGTATGAGGGGGTCACATATTGGCCAGGCATTAAAGCAGGGGTCTATAATCTGAAAGCCATCTGCCTCAAGGCTAACTGTGCCTCTGACTGATTACTTGCGGCCCAATTCAAATATCAAAACAAATGCGAATGAATAATTCCCCTTAGGCCACCAACAAAGGCTGGCTTCTTATTTCTGCGCTTTGGGTTCGGGGTGTTTCTCTTCAGGCCTGTACCAATCACAAGGCACAAAGGAGGTGATTTTTCCACCTCAGGAGCAAACAGAAGATGCTCTTGTAGCAGGAGCACAACAGCTGGAGTGTTGGAGATCCCCTGGGGGGGCAGGGAGCATTTCACAGCATGGCCTGTGGACTGTTAAGTAAACAAACTACCAACACAGACACACCTTCTGAGACAGGGCTGTGAAGTGAGGCGTGAGCAACAATGACACTCGGGGCACAAAGAAGGCCTTTAAAACACACAGAAACAGAACTGAACTCAGTAATAAAAAACACTAAGGGCTCTGTGTGGTCAACAAAAACAAGACTGCCCACCAAAAGTTTGAGGACACCCAGAATTTCACCGTCTTTAGGACAAATCAGCAGGTTTTGTTGCTTGGTTTGCTTTATTACTTCACATATTAGAGACTAAACAGGAGAACGAGCGTGTTTACTATTTACTTAATACATAAATGAATGCATACTATTAAATATATGAACTTTTTTTTTTCTTCGTTATTTTTATACATAACGTTTAACATTTTTGCAACACATATATATATATTAAATAAATCTTTAATGTATTTAATTAAAGATTTAATTAGCTACATAAAAGAGAGAAAACAAACACTTTATTGACTCATTCAGCTGTTTTTTGCCTTTATTTTCATTTCTTCTTCAGTTCACTGGTGTTTTCTGCTTCATAAAACTACTGCAGCATGAAAACAAAAACATTTTATTGATTGTATGACCTAATTCATTTATTCTGTCTCCATCAAATTTTTATTGCTACTTCAGTGTGAGTTTTGGCTGTTTAATTCAAAAATGTCCATCAAGCAGGCCCTTTTGGAAGATGAAACTGCAAAAGTAAAGCTTCGCAGCTCCAGAGGGGAAACACATGGAGAGATTGATGTGGAAGGAAGAAATGTTACTGAAAAATGGAAAAGGGAAGACGTTTTGTGTGGTATTTGTATGGGTAAAGAACATTTGACCTAATTTTTCCTGTTTTTGTTTTATTCAGAGAGTTGATCAGCGATGAATAAAACCACTGGAACAGGAACATGAAGTCGCATGAGCAGATAGAAATGGGATAGGGCAGGAACTATGGGAACTCACTGAGCTCGGAGATGCTGCCCACACAGGTGGCCAGGAGAGCCTGCTCCAGCGTCCGCAGCTCCAACTGAGCGCAGGCGTCCTCCCTGCTGTCTGACCCCGGGGACTGAGCTCCAGCGTAAGGACTGAAGTGTGCAGGCAGGGACAGCTCACCTGCACACAAAAACACAAAGGGTTGAAGTGAGACAAGACAAAAACATGTAGAATAGACACAGTCATTTTAGACAGTTTTTTTCTGTTTAGCTTCTATAGAGTTTGTAGCTGCAAACTTTTAAAGATCAAAGTGTGTCACCTGTAACCTGTAAAGCGTTGTTTCAATGTAACCTGAAACAACGCTGATGTGCCACGGCAGCTTAGATCATTACTGCCATGCCAGTGGCCTGATTTGCTGTCCAGAAGATATTAGCAGTTAGTGGAGCGAGGCAGCGTGCAATCAGACCAATGAGTCTAAACAGATTTAGCCTCTATTAGAGATAAGAGGGCAAAGTCTGGGATTTAGTCGCCATTTCCTCTGCAGAAATACCTCAGGGTGTCTAAGCCCAGTCCTAACCCGAACATGACCTCTCCTCCAGAAAGCCCCAGGACTGAAGGTCTGTCCTGACAAGTTAGCCCCAGATTTTCAGTTTTTCACTGGAGTGGGCCATTGTTCTATCCTGCTTTAAATGCAAATTTCTTGAGTTTCAGTATAGGGCAAACCTGTCATTATATAGGTAATGAGGTCAATAAGTATCAGCATTATATTCATGTAGCGAGTTCTTGATTTCAGCTTGGCATTTAATACTATTGTTCCAGACATCATAAACTTTCCCAGCTTATCTCCTGGCACCTGTGCAAGCACTGGTACTGGTGTCTCTCAATGTTGTGTCCTTTCTAAACTTGTTTTCACCATTTAAGCTAATGGCTGTGATCTGGAGACCCTTCTTCCAAGATCCTGAAATTATATGATGTAAAGGCTGTTTGCCTCATCAAAGAGAGACATGGACCTGCATTCAGACAAGAATCTGATACACTGGACCTGAGCACCCTAAAGATAGCCTTGATGACACTGGACTTTGGAAAGAACCTCCCACATCTGTCTACTCTCATCATGCGTAACTGAACTGTGGCTAACAACAAATCATTCAGGTTCATTGCTATCATCATCTGAAAGAATTCCAGCTTATATTGTAAGAAAGGCACAGGAGAGGATTCTACTCAGGCTGAAGAGGCACAACCTTGTGTCGGTTCTACAGAACTGTTGATTTTCGTCCATCCGCCATATGGTTAGTCTCTGCCACCCAGCATGAAAGCAGATCACTGATGCCAAACTGTCCCTCAAGGATCTGCTCTCCACCCATGACACACAGGGCAGGGAAAATCACAGAAGACCCCTCACACCCAGGACACACACTACCATCTGTCAGGTGTACAGAATCTCAAACATCCAGACATGAGAATAGTATTTCCACTAGGTGTTAAACTAAAACATTCTCACACTATTCACATGCATTTAGTACTCCTAGTTCCTCATAAATATATATGCAATATATCTAGACTTTGCGTAATCCACATAAAATTTTTTTATTTTCATTTGAAATGATCAACAGCACTCCTATTTTATACTGCTCAGGTTATATGCAATATGTAATTTAAGCTTAATGTTCAGGGCTTAGGTAAATGGTCCTATTCTCCCCCGTTACTGCTACTGCGTGTGGCGCAAAATCAGTGTTAGTGCAGTTTGTGTTCTCCTTCAAGCACGAGTCAATGCTTCAGTTTGAAAAGATGTGGTGGAGCTTCACACAATAAGGAGGAAACAAAAACCTGAAAAGCGCAATTAATTTAAAATCCATTAATCGACTTCGAAATGTCATGGTCAGTAGTATTACCTGGGCCATGCATTATAAAACCATTAACAACCAGATAAAATGACACTAAATTAAACTTTAAAACTAAATAACCATGTTTCACAATGTTGAACACTAAGAGAAGATTTTAATTTTTTGTCATTTTACAATGAACACCACATGACCGAGCAGCAGTTTCCATTCTTGGACACATTTAAATCTAATCAGCCATTTCAACTGATAAAATGATATATCGGCCAATCCCTGGCCATTGCTTGGTTGGGTCAGTATTTGAGGATGTGCTTCGATCAGCTCACCGTGTCTCTAACTTGAACTTTTCTCACACTGTAGCATATCCCTGATGAGTAACCTGATTAGATTTTCCTGATTCCCACTCCTTCCAGATTCCCACAGCATTTCGGAAGCCATCAATCTGAAGCTGAACTGCATGGAAGAGCTCCGCGTCTGTAATGAATGGCTAGCAACACTGTGCCAAACAGCGGGGAATAAAGCATAAGCTGATAATAACAGTTTAACAATAAGAGCAGCACGAGCTCTGCCCGTGATTTATGAATGATGCTCGGCTCCAAGTGCAAGAGACGGCTTTGGCACTTCTGCATTTACACACTGATTCAAAACCCACTCATCTCCCTGGGATCTCTGTTTTAGGTATCAAATAAATCAGGCGAAGGATAAAGATGTGGACCTGTTTTCTTTATCAAAGTAAGTGATCGGCCAGACATCCAGGCCACGCGCATGCGCTCCAATACATCCGTCAAGACTTTGGCCATATTGTATATATGTCTTTTTTTTTTTTTATTCTTAAAGAGCACTGTCATCAGTAGGACCTATTTATGCAAGGAAAATTATTACACACACACACATACACCCACACAGGCGTGTACACACGTGATTTATCCAGGCGTGTGAAATATAGCCCCCTGTCGACCCTCAGCCATGCTTTGTGCTAAAGCAGCAAAAGCTTAGTTCAGCATTTGCTGACTGGCCATTCGATACAATAAAGCGGCCTCGTCCACCAGAGCAGGACTCTTCAGGGAACGGCAGTTTGTCAGTCCCACAGACTGTGAACACTCAGAAACAGCAAACAGAAGACAGAACTGAAGAGAAGCTCTGAAAATATGATACAAGATCTATAAAAATGACTACTCTGCTATGAAATCATGTGGAGGCTGCACAATATGGATGAAATATTAGTATTGCGATTATACTACTACACACAGACATGTTGTAATATTGTGTGGTATGCGTTGCGATAAATTACAAAGTAAGAACACCCTGGTCATTTTACCCCTAATTGAAGCAGAATAACATTGACAAATTCATTAGAACATCATGCATCAAGGCCTGGGATATATTAGACAAGCAGGAGACCCGAGTGAGGGCAAGGATCTGAGTGAAAATAGCCAAACTGTGATGGACAGATGACCCTATAAACATCAGGGTTTTGGGGTGTTGCTGGTACGTAATGTTTAGTACCTACTGAAAGGAAAGGCAAATTGTGAACCAGTGACAGGGTTTGTGTTCCAAGGCCCATACCCCATTTCTTCATATTTTGCTTGCAAAGATTTTCTTGGATTTTTTAAATAGTCTTCAGGAACAGTTCTCCAGGCTTCCTGAAGGACTTCCAAACTCACATTTTTAGTCCCTGAACGTGAACAGTTTCGGAGAAATGTTTGTTTGTTAAGCCACTAAGTGGAGCATGCATGAATCATTCAAACACAACAAAGCACATCTAACTTGAGAACACACGGACACATTTAACTTCTGGAGTTTTAGGGGTTAAGGCTGAAAAACAAGATGTGCTTTTTCAGTGTCTGGTCTGAGGTCACATGCCCACCACAGTGAGGAAGACTGCTCTAGCTGGGGTCCATTTCACATGTCTTGCCGTCATGCCCGCACCCAGGGCTGGTGAGTCTAAAGATGAACTAGGCATGTGTTTAGGGGGGCACTTGAGAAAAGATGGCTGGTTGGATTTATGTGTCTAGAAGCTACACACAGTTATATACACTGATATAAAGGACTGCAGGCAGGATGCTGGAGTGAAGGTGCAAAGATTTATTTGAAGTGTTATTTGTATATTGACCCACCCATCACAAATCTTGTAGAACTCAAGCTGGGGGCGCCAAAACTATGTTTTGCCTGGACTGCCGAAATGCCATGCGTCTGCTCTGCTGTTATCTAATACACCCTGACTGGAAATACCCAGGGTAAATATGAGCTCCAGAGCCAGCGAGGTTGTTGCTGAGCTTCTGGCCGTATGGGGCTGTGGCGCTTGGTCTGCACACATGGCTGCCCGGCTGTGGTGAGTTTGGGTTCGTGGGAGGCAAGGCTGAGCTGCAGGGCGTGCTGCACAGCTGCCACACCGTGGACCCACAGACTCAAACCCCTCCATCCAGACACACCCGAACTAAAGCAGCACCATCCCTTTCCCACGACCAAGCATGTCTACATTGGCAACCCTGAGGCGCACGTGTGCGTCATCACCAGCCACACACACATACACACACCCACATGTGCATGTGTGCATATCTATACCCATACACATACGCACACAAATTTGTTTTCATACTGTACCACGACCTGAGGGCATACATACCCCATGTATATTTTATTCATGTGTATTCATATGTAATAAATATGTACATGCATATTACTATAATTTTCTAAGATTAACTTCCATGTTAACCCAAACTTTAACCTCACCAACCAAAAATAAAAGACCCTGTGCAAAAGGGCACCCTTTGTATATGTATATATTACATTTCCAGTCCAAATGGCCTGTAAGAGCAAGTGTCAGAAGAAAAATTAGAAAACAGAAAACAAAAAAGAAGCCAGAATTTAGTGTGTGCATCTTTGCTTGTATGGCTTTAATTCCATTTGGGATTTTTTCTATATATTTCCACATTTCAGCCGTACAAGCTTACTGCATTTTGTGCCTTTCATGAATCAAAGTAATGCCAAAATCTTGAACTTCTTCTATTTTTGTCTGTTTCCTTTTCTCAGCTTCTTAATAGCTGAACATCCTTTCAGACCCACAGCCAAGAGTCAATGGACGGAAGGAAATACCTGAAATGAGGCTTGATTTTCTCCCCTCTCTCAAGGATAAACACCGTCATCTTGATTTGATGGCCAGTTCTAGAGGACCACCAGGAACCACTTGCTCTCCTTGGCCCTTCCTTATGCTAGTGGATTATCTTCTAACTAATATTTTCAGAAATACCCCAAAACTCCTAAAAGATTAATAACCTGTATCTGTACCAATTTGACGAGACATTAAATATTGCATTTAGCAGAGTAACGAGCCAGAAAAAGGCACTGCGACCATATATTCACACACAAACGCTCGATGTGAGGATATTCCACAGATGTGCAACACTTTATCAGCAATACTACACCTAAACCCAATCCTGACCTTAACCTCAGTAACCCAAAGTAAATCTTTCTGCTTTGAAATTATTTTCCCTAAAACAGTGAATTTGTGGTGAAAACAGTCAATTTTCCAGCTTTACAGTATTCCTATGAGAACATTTTTCTCATTATGAGATGAGTACACACACACATGCACACACACACACATGCACACACACATGAACACGACTGCTCTTGTCATTGAGAAAAGAACGAATGTGCAATGCCATTATAAAAAAAGGAATGGAGCAGGCTGAGGTTGGTTTTGGCCCAGACTGTTTCACTTATAGCTACAAATCACCCACAATACTGATGTTATGCTGGGAAAATCGCATTAGTGTGTCGGGTCAGCCTGTAGGTTAAGCTGCCCAGAAGAGAGGCACTAATGCACCAAAGAGACCACTTAAGCACAAAACATATTAAAATAGCCAAATATTAAATCTACCATAGCACTGAGCGCACAACATAATCTCCCTGACTCAAGTCCAACTGTACTTTACACAGGCCATTGCTACAGAGCTGTAATTTGGCCCACTCGCAAAACTACTCATTGGAAAACCAGGCCTTTACTGCTCATCAAGGCATGTGATGTATTTGTTTCCATTTCAATTACAGCTAAAGGACTGGAGCCACTGCAGAGAGTTTAAGACAACTGTATCATCAATGAGAGAAAGCACCAGAGCCAAATGCCTTTTACTTTCATTTCGACAGGTGTGAGTGGCGTTTCCTAACAGGTGTGTGTGGAAAACACTCCACAACAAGAACACACTCTCCAGATCACTAATCTCATCTTCCTCTTCCTAACCCCTCTACTCAATATTTAGAAAGCTGACAGACCAAAGGTCATCGACCTTTAACCGCAAGGGCTAATCTGGTACACCCTATTCGTGCTCATTTTAGCTGATGTGGAAAAAATACAGCAGGAATACTATGAGTAATAAAATACATGTAAAATTTGACAATAATTTGATACTTGTATTTGAAGCTGCTGGCAATCACTAGAAAGAGTTAAGACATCCTTTATAGTAATGCTCCTTGATTACGTTGTTTTAGATTTGAGTTATGAGTTGTGTTTCAAACATTTTCAGATTTGTGTTTTTAATTTTTAAACTGTACTTCTAAACATAATGTTGTACAAGGCGAATTTCAGGATTCATTTCACGGCTTGTACTTGTATAACTATGCATGTGACAAATAATATTGATTCTTGAAACCTCAGTGGGGCCTCTAGCAATCCAGGGATTCAAACCCATAACCGTCTGTTCTCAAGGCAAACTGCCAAACCACTAGGCCACCAGCTGCCCCACTCGTGAAAGAGACCCTGAGACACATTTGGTATCAACAGGCCACCTTTTATGATGGAAAGAGGTGGCTTGTCCCCTCCGAGTTAGGAGTCAGGTTCCACCTCGAGTGGAGGAGGTGAAGTTCCTCCGGGTCTCGTTCATGAGTGAAGGTGAAATAAAGTGGAAATATGACAGGCTGATAGGGGAGGTGGCGCAGTCATGCTGGACTGTTGTGGTGAAGTGTTGAGCCAGAAGGCAAAGCTCTCCATTTGCCAGTCGAGCTATGATCCAACCCTTGCCTATGGTCAGGAACTATTGGCTTCATCACTAGGGGCTCGGATCTGAAAAACTGCTTTGTGACAACCTGGTTGTAAAAAACGCTATCTAAATCAAATTCAATTTAATTGAAATGAAGTGACTTTTGGTGTTTATCCAAAAAGAATGAAGGTACAGTGACAGAACATGATGGTGATAGGGTCAGGAGCTCAGACATCCAGACGGGACTAGAGCCAGGTAAAGGAGACAGGTGAGGTGGTAAAGGCATCTTGTCCCTGTGAGGGTATTTTGGACATGAATAACCAGGAAGACAGCACAGGGCAGACCTACAACCCTCTGGGAGGCCTGAATATCTAGTCTGGCCTGGGAACATCTTGGGATCCTCAGGACAAAGTGGTGGAAGTTTCCAGTGAATGAAACACACAAGCTGGCCTCCTCTGTTTGCTACTTCTGCGACTGGATGATTTTTTTCCCCTTGTGTTTTGTTCTGCTTGAATGACTCATATGTAGGTCACTGTGACTTAACAACCAAGAAACATTCCTCTGAACCTGGTCAGGTTCAGGGAACGGACTGAATAAGAGACTTTGAAAGTCCTTCAGGAAGCCTGGAGAACTGTTCCTCAGGACTACATTAAAAATACAAGAGGTCTGGCTCTTTGGACAAATGACGGGTGACTCAATACTTTTGCACAGTAGTGTACATCACATTGATGCTCTTCAGGGGTTTCAAGGACTAGAATGGAGCGTCTGGCCTGGATGAGACACATCAGTAAGCTCTGGAGGTGAGCAGTATTTGCTATATGTTCAATACCTTAGTAACTTAATGTTAAAATTACAACAGACTGTTATAATTTGCTGCAAATAACACACAGCCATGACCCACTTATCAGATGAAAAAAAGAAACATTGTTCTAGATATAAAAGATGAGGCTGATCTTAACAGACTGATTTTATAACTACAATCCTTTTTTGAACTACTTCTGCTCAAGCTCGACTCCTCTCAGCGCAAGTAGGTCACCTTAATCAGATTCAGCACTAAATTCACTTTATACAAGCAGTTTGTTTGGACAGAAAATCTCAGTGTTGGTCTTTATTTGGATTCCATACATCTCATAAAGAGAGTGTTCTGTTCAAAACAATGCCTAAAAGAAACCCCATTCAAACTGCAAACACAGCCCACCCCCCCTCAGTTTTGCTCAAACACGAGCGATCAATTTTCCGTTCCCCTCTTAAGGAACGGAGTGTGAAAACAGTGACCCAGTCAGGGTGTAACACAGCGGTACAACAGCTCCATTCTGAGTGGGGCACAATGGCACGAGTGTGTTTCACAGGTAGGGTCAATCAGGCCTTGTGTTACAGGCTGCTGTTTGAGGAGTGCTTGCTGAATGCCAAGGACCTCAGAGCCAAAAGACCAGGAGAAAGCCATTCCTGACCAGTCTTGCATGACTGAGTCTTGATTTTGGTCAAGAATGGAGCGATTGCTTATTGGGATTCGACTACAACATACTGCAATTGCAGTAGGCGCAACTTCGTAACCCAGTTCTTCAGTTTAGTATATTTTTGAAAATACAAGCTACTCTTTACATTGTGTGAACGTTTCATGACAAGCGGAACAAAATCGGTCCAAATTAACCTCAGTAAAATATAATTTATAAAACATCTCCTGAAAATGTTCCATTTTGTAAAGGCACCCATTACCGGAATCAGCCAAGCTCAGAATTTTTTTTAACTTTGAGGCAGCAACTAGCAGTATTCCTTATTTCAGCCGATTTTATCATGTCAAAAAATAATAGCCAAGTAAATGTATGTATTTGAATAGTGCTGATTCACTTGCTGCAAAATGTCACAGCATAAGTATGCCTCAGTTGAACAGTTAGACACCTCTGACTTATTTATATAAATAGCCAATTTAAAATGCCTGTTTGGCCCATTTGAGAGAAAAACCAATGTTTACATTGCACATTTGTCAAATTAAAAGTCCTGGACATGTTCATTAATCTCATACTGTGTGAGCTTCTAGTTAAAAAAATACTTGCAAAGAATAGAAAAACAAAGAAAAAAATCACAAATGGATCCCTTTTGGATTTATGCATACAAAGACATGCATGGTAAACATAGTCCAAGACAGGCCTGAATTATTACATCTCTTAAAGCAAACTACAAAGATTTTAATGAAATTAACTAATGTATTATATTTACATTTGGCTCTTATCCAGAGCGGTTTACAGTTTACACTTTTACAGAGGTGGGCACATGTAGGAGTCTTTTCTAATAAACATCTGCTACGTTGAGGACATCTGTGTTATCCACTACACCACAGCACCACTTATCCCAATTAACGCAATGATATATTGTACTATACTGTCCAGAGTGGTAACTTTGAAAAGTTTCCTCCACTTGCAGCACAACAACTTTAAGCCAGAAAAGGCAAGAGCTCTGCTTGTCTGTTTTTTTTTTCTTCTTTTCTTCAAGACCACATCAAAATATCTGAATGTTGCGGGCTGAAATATTTCACCAGCTGTCAGAAGTAATATTATTGTCTTGTTAAAAGATATGATGCATTTAAATTCCCAGTCTGCATTTAATGCTGGAGGGCTGGATGACTTCACTTTCCTGGCACATGTTCAGCTGTGTTTTGACCAGTTAGACGGTTTCACACAATTTCAGAATGAGGGAGTGACACATCTGAGAAAGAGACAGCAACATAGCCCATAACCATGACGGACCCCTCAGGGATGGAACTGGGTTTAAGCTTTGGCTTTGGGAGGTGCATGGACAGAAAATGGACAAAAGTATTGGGACACACCTGCTTTTTAGGGTTTGGGCCCCTTACTTCTAGTGACAGGCTTAATATTAATGCTTCAGCAGATGAAGACATTTTAAACAACGCCATGCTTCCAACTTTGTGGACACAGTTTGGGGAGGAACCTTTTCTATTCCAGCATGCCTGTGCCCCAGTGCACAAAGTAAGCTCCATAAATACAAGGATGGTTCAGTGTGGAAGAACTTGACTGACCACACAGAACCTTGATCTCAACCCCAGCAAACACCTGGAATGAACTGGAATGGAGATTGCGAGCCAGACCTTCTCATCCATCAGTGTCTGACCTCATAAATGCTCTACAGAATGAACAAATTCACACAGAAACCCCAAAATCTTGCTGAAAGCCTTTCAAAAAGTGGAAGCTGTTATAACTGCAATGGGGACCAACTCCATATTAAATTCTCTGTACTTGAACGCAATATGTAATGGTTAGGCATCCCAACACTTTTGTCCTCACAGTTTTTGTATATGAGCAGAATTCACTGAATAGTTCTCTGCTATATTAAGTGCGCTTGCTTCTCCAATGCTCCCAAAATCTGCAAAAAGAAAGGAAACCATGTACTAGCATATTACTTTCTGTAGCAACTTGTAAAATGTGTACATACCTATGGGCTCTTAGTGTTAAAGAGAAGCTTCATAAGTGTGTACAAAGAGATCAGAGAGCAGATTCTCTCCTCTTAACCTTTCGACCTCGTCGCCACCTTCAGTCTCCATTTCCAGCTCGACACAAAGGAGCAGAGTGTGGTCATGGCCACTGCTGCCAGTTGGCAGAGGCGTCCAGATCCATGGCCAAGCCTTGAACGACGTCCCAGTGGAGGAGTGGATGGAAAAAGCAGGAGCCGCTCAGTTCAGCTCCTGCAGATTCAACACCATCTCCATCTGCCCCCTTTATTCCGTTTCAATCCTAAACTAATTTTGTAGCAGTTTATCCCAGCATGCAGGGACCAAGAGCGTATTTCCTTAGCTGAGGTTAAGCAGAGGGCGAAATATCTCTCGAACGTTAATATAATTAGTCAAAAGGCCGTTCATCATGCTCTCACTGGCTAACAGGGCTGTCAGGAGGAACGCTCTAATGTAATTACGCTTGTCAGTTTCAAATATTAATCAAAGTTTCGGGGCCTCACTAAGCACAGCATTAAACAGAGATGGCGTTCCATCATCAGTCTTCCAGCACTGACCTGCAGGCAGGAAAAGTGAATATTAATACGGCTGAATAAATAATATGACACCCAATTAATATGATGCATGTTGCTGATTAAGGGCAGTCTGGAAAGTTGGAAAATATCATCACAGAAAATATCATACACCTCGTCAGTTTACTTGCATTTTTTGTGAGTAACATATGTACTATATTTACATATATTAGTATATGTACTATATTTATTTTAGCCGTTTTTTATTATAAAGGCCCCTGTATTTGGCTCCTGGACCACCCCTGCTCATACATGCAGAGTGTAAAGTCCAGCTGCTCAAAGTTCACACCACTCTCAGTTAAGTTAATGACACCTTAACAGGCCCAAAATAATATCGAACAGCACAGTCCAGTTGTAGTATGTCATAACCCTGCCGGATTCAACACAAATCCACACAGAAGTGATGGAGAAGTGGAGTTTGTCTATGTTTCAGCCTCCTGTGGTTTTTACAGTGGCTCTGGGAGGAGCAGGAGATCAGGACTGTTTCCCTCTTTGGGCTGATTAACACAAAGTTGGGCTTTTATTAGCTGTTAAGAACTTGGGGAAGTCATTTAAGTGCCATTCCCAAGAGAGTGCTCGGAAATGGAGCTCTGTGAGCTTTTCCAGTGCTTCTGCAGAATGTTCTAATGTGGGGGGGTGGGGGCAAATCTGGTCCTGGGGGGCCGCTGTCCAGCAGTTTTGTGATTTCTCCACTCAAACACACTTTGTTCAACTCGCCTGTTAATTGCCAGGTTTAGGGAGCGTGTCTGAGGAAGGGAACTACAGAACTGTGCGGGACACTTGTCCTCCAAGACCAGATTTGGGCACCAATGTTCTAGGGTGTCTGATGCTTTTGGCATTAAGGGACCTGTAGTCTTATATAAATCCCTAATACTGAAGGACTGCTCCAAAATGTGTTTATGTATATGTTACGAAGACCCAACGTAGGTAGTGTACAGAGTAATTACAAACATAAGCTGTTCATGAACACTGTATTGATTTTAAGATGTGAATACATGTTCTGATGACCTTATTTATGTGTTACAAGGTCATCGCTAGACAAAAACAAAACATTTTTCTTATTTTCTACGTCTTTGTAAAAAAGTATTTATTTTATTTTTGTGTGGGTTTTTGCAGTGAATGACCTCATTCACCATAATTTTTAATATCCTATTAAAATTGTGCCTAATCACGATTATAACATCATTCTTCACAGTACTGAGGCATGCAAATGAGCCCCCAGCCAATGAGGTTATGGGCTCTGAGCATCCGGATCCATCTCAGATGTCTTCATGGAATTCATGGAAATCATTTGAGTCAAAATTGAATCAAAATGGCACAAAGCACGTATGCAATATGACAAAAAAAAGATTTAACAATGCATGATCTGCCGCAGTGCATTTTTTCCAATACCTAATAAATCAAAAATAGAGGAAAAAAAGAAAAATATACTGATAACCACAGATGATTTAAATTCATTTCACACTTCTCGGCCCTACTTCATATTGATAAAACGAATGTCGCTCTCTTTTAAATTATTTATTTTATTTTGCAGTGAATCACCTCATGCAACCTGTTCCCTTCAGTTTTACGAACAAACAATGTTTACCTGACACTGAACAGCTGAGTCAGCGTACAGGTACTACAACCACACCTGACAGGAAAAGGTGATAGGTTCCAGTATGGTTGATCTATAAACATATAAGTGTCGCCCCCATAAATGCCAGGCCTATATTTGAACTCTATCAGGCGATTCTGGAGCAGGTGTCCTTGGCCTGCTTTGGGCTATGTTAGGAGGTGAGGAGGGTCACTGGCGACCGGGACAGCTGCTGACCCTCCACACACTCAAGCATTTGCCCAGACCATCTGACAGAGGGGCTTCGTCCTGGGAGACTGGGAGGTCTGGCCACATGCTGGAGACTGAGTTTTTTTAAGCAGCATGCTAAATAATATTAAATAACCAGTACATGAAATGTTTTCCATTTTACTGTTCTATTAGTAATATAGGGCATTAATAAGTCTACACTACAGCAACTTCCCACCATCTAAGCACACACACACACACACTTTTGTCAGATTATATTGTATTAAACTGATTAAATTGTATTTATAATTTGGCATCCCAATCTCAGAACCCGCCCACTTTTGAAAAGCTTGATACGCCCCTGCATATAATACATATATATAATCTTTCATGGGCATCTACAGTTGAAGTCCACTATAAAACAGAAAGCACCTGTTTTTACGTTAAGTATATAATCATTGTGATCAATAATCCTGACTGAACAAATAAATATTATTTTTAGGTATCATCCAGACTCAGATTGTAACATTAGAGAATTAAACATGATCCGTAGAAAGTAAATAGCACGCCTATGTATTTTTTTCAGTGTAATAAACTCAGCAAATAAACACAAAATGCCAAAAGAGTGTTTAAGTGTATCCTCTATTGAGGAAATGAACGTATTTTTTCATTCGAAAGCCAATAAAACGTGACTTTTGGCTAGGTGTGTTCGACCTATTTCCTATCAGTATATGTCATTGACCTAGGCTCCTGTGGTTTATTTGAATAAAATTATATGCATGCCTTTGTCTGCCAGCACATTATTCCTGCCAGTAAAACACATTGTTGTGGACTTGTAGTGGCTTTCCTCTGCAGCCTTGAAGGAGCCTGACAGTCAAATTAAAAAAGGCCTTCAAAGGAAATTTCAGATTGTACGCACACATTTGCTCCCTAACTGCCCATGTCCTGCAAATGCACTAATTTCCTTGGACTGTAGAGAGGTTCTAAGACACTTTATGAGGGTAATTACCAGTGATGACTGGAAGGCTGAACCAAACCCCCATTCCCACCACTGCAGCTCCCACTCAGCCAATCACACCAGTGTGTCCAGCGATGTGAACCGTGCTTCACCTGTAACCCCTCATTTTCCCAGCTCTCCTCTAATATCCTGTTTGCCATTGCAGCCATGCAGGACCCAGACTGATGAGCCTTCAGTGTTTATCCACAAGGATTATAGAGGAAAACGACTAGATCCTTGCCCCAGGGTCTGCTTACTCACTCTGTGTTTCCAGCTCACATCTTTGATACTATCAGAGCTATAAGGAGTCAGATAGAATCTGCTGTTTCCGTTACAGTCATGATTGTAATTGAGCTCCTCCTACAATTAGATGTGAAGGACCTCAACCACAGCTCCAGCTCTGTACACTTCAGTTCACAACCTACTCCTTCCAGTGATGTGATCAAAGATATTAGTACAGCAAAGAGAAGGTTAATCGTCATTAATGACAAAAGCAGACTAAATGAATACGAATGAACATATTAGACTAACGCATGAGTTCTTGCCCTCAGTGGTTTTAAAGTAATATTGGTTTAAAGCCTCACCCCTCGGTTAATACTGCCATATTCAGGGAGTTAGCCAATTTGAAAATCATATTTGACGTGCTGCCAAGTGTTGGTGGCTGGAATATATTTTCAGCTGGGTCCCCCCCCAATCACTGGCTGCAGTGCTACTGTAATTTCTCAAACTCTCCCAAGCCAAGGGAATCCATATGTATGCAATGAAAGACCAAAGCAGCTCTCAAACACCGACCTTAAAGCTGGAATTGCTGAGACAGCACCTACTTGGTCTGTGGTCGGGTCTGTGTTTCCTGAGAGAAATAATTTATGGTTAATGCTTGAAAACAACATAAATCCATGTATAGGTGGCCAGACATTCGGATCTCTAATACACAAAATTGGCAATTCCCCTCACAGTAGCCGTTTCAGTTTTGGCTCTCAATGGAATTTGCAGTATTGAGTATGGATTACACACCTGAAGCAAACTCGATGTTCATCTCCAAAAGCAGATCAACTATTTTTCTATTATTTTAATGAAACTGGTACAGCTTCCATTCCATTGGAGGACTGGCCACTAAGAGGCCCACCAGAAGAGGTTACACTGGATGACATGTATACATTGACCTCTTTCATTTTAGGCATTAGCTGCAACCAGAAGTTCATGTGTATGTAGACAAATATAGAGAGATGAATGAACAAGCCTGCAGAACGCTGCACACAATAGAAAATGGGGCCACTCTGTTGCAGGAGTCGGGGAGGTCAGTAAGGCTCTAAAGATTTCCAGATGTAGGCCTGGTGGGCATGTGAGAGAGAGGCTTTGAATGGTAACTGGGGCGTCCACCACATCTCAATCTGTTCTGCATAACTAGCAGTCGGTTCACTCTCGCACGCAGCAACCAGCCAAAGAACAACAGTGACTGATTTGTTCATCAATAAATATGACAAGCGCACCCAATGTGCGAAAAATGATCAAATGAGCATGTGGTGTTTCAAAGAGCTGCACCTTTTATTCATCTGACCCTTGTCAGTTATAAACTGGCCATCAAAGATTTTGGGGATCCCTCATGTTTCACGTTTATTACAATAAATTAATAATATTAAAGAAAACGCTCTTCAGAATCTTAGAGGGAAAAAAAACAGGTCAGCAATCATCATAAAAGACAGAAGTATGGATAAACTCCCGCACACACACACACACACAACTCTCTCGCACACGCACACACACAAAACACGTGCACGCAGACACACACCACGAGACAACTCTCTCGCGCACGCAGACCCACACCAAGAGAAACCTGTCTCGTGCACGCAGACCCACACCACGAGAAAACTCTTGCGCACGCAGACCCACACCACGAGAAAACTCTGGCGCACGCAGACCCACACCACGAGAAAACTCTCTCGCACGCAGACACCTCAAAAGAACTCACGTACACACTCTGGCGCACACACACACACACACACACACCACGAGAAAACTCTCTCACACGCAGAC
>JBBMFX010000037.1:18873490-18891393 GCA_037832545.1 Rhabdalestes septentrionalis | reverse complement strand
CTTCCCCGCGCGTGAAGCCTCTCCGGAGCTCATGCTGTAGAGGGAGAGGGCCCTCACCGTGGCCGCGAGGCAGCTCTCCGCGAGCCCCCAGCTGCTCACGAGGCGCACTGCGCTCTGCACTTCGAAGCGCGTGCACCTGCAGTGCAGCACGCTCAGGCGCTGCGCCTCGCGCGCCACACGCAACAGGGCCCTGCGGCACAGCACGGAGAAGCGGCGCGCGAACTCCGCAGTGAACCTCGCGCCCGGGGCAGCCTCGTGCAGCACGGAGCGGATGTCCTCCTCCGTCCACGGGAACTCCTCCAGCTCGGGCAGGCGCGGGCACTTTGAGAAGATGTCCTCCGGGTCCTCCGGTAGGACCGTGTCCCAGCTGCCGTGCCTGCTGTTCATAGAGCCCGTGCACTGCCACCAGTTGCTCCGGTGAGGGGCCGAGGCGAGCTGGGAGTTGGACTTGGAGGAGGACAGGCTCAGGGAGCCGGACGAATCTCCTGCGCCATAGCCAGAGTCCAGAGTCATATCCTCCAGAGCCTTCATGTTGATGCTGCTCAAAGTCGTCATCTCGGCGAGGAACTGGATGACTCGCTCTCAGGTGGAAGAAGTTTGGAGATCCTTGCTGCAGCTCCAGAGACACTCCGGAGTCACCGCGTGCCCATCGCGCTTGGCATGAGTTTGAAGTTCAACAGAGCGCGTGTGAAACCGGAGCGAGAGGAAACAGCTGAGAAGTTTGTTGACTGAGAGTCAGCTGACAGCCCTCGCTCGGCCAATCAGAAAGAAGGAACAGCTGCGAAGTTTTTGCAAGCAATCGACCTGGCCCAAACTAGTGTTTGTCAATCAGAACAAAGGAGCTGCCTTCTCTCGGCCAATCAGAGCGAAGTAACAGCTGCAAGGATTTTGTGTACAATCGATCTGGCACTATTAGGTTTTAGCCAATCAGAGAAAAGGAACGGCCTTGTTTTGGCCCACCAGAGCGCAGCAACTGCTGTACAGTTTTTGTAGGCACAGAACCTGGCACATCTACTGTTTCAGTTAATCAGAACAAAGCAACTGCCTCTGATTGGCCAATAAGAACGACTGATAAGTACTCTGCGGTCCTTCTTTCTCAGCCAATCAGAACGAAGTAAGAGACTTCTGTCAGCCAATCAGCGCAAGAAATAACTCTTGTTCTGCACTTTAGCCCCCCCCAACAGAATTGCACATATATTTGTAGATTTAATCATAATTCAAGAGTTGAAATCCTATCAAAGTAGGCTGATATTAAGACATGCACATTTCTTTCCTCTTTCCATTGGTGGTGAATGAAACCAGGGATTTCCAGTGTCTACAATTCATTTACAGTGGAAAACCATCTATGAGGGTTAATTTGTGATCCTAATGATAGTAGACATATAGTAAATCAGAATGAATTTGCCTCCTAAATGGCTGCACATACACCACAAATTAATTTATACTAATGCTAAAACCTTCTCAAAGCATTTTCTCAGGCACAGGACAGCACAGGCATAACAATTTCAGAGCCATTACACTCATCAGATATTTGGTTCCATTCAGAAATACTATTGATGAAATTAGTAAACAAAAAATAAATTACATATATTATATATGTAACCTATTAATACAATTTTGCCTTTAATTACCCTGCATGTATGGAGATAATTTACCTCGTAGATTATTATAAATCCAAACTTCTCAAAAGTCAAGTGAATGTCTCAGGTATTAGACCATTTATAACCATTTAATACAAGTTTCTGTGAGGGAGTGTTCGGTATTCAGCTCTTCAGACGCCTGATTCCATTCATCCCCACTCTGTTCTCCAGAACAAAGCATTTCAGATCAAACCAGTTCACACAGAATTGTTTAGAAATCAGTGGGCTTCCCCTGTAGTTGTCCACATTTGCCCTCTTGTGGTCATGTGCAGTATGGCCCTGAGGTAAAGGTCACGACAAGTGAGTTATTCCTCCATTTATTCTTGAAAATAAGAAATTAAAAGAAAATGAGATCAATTTACATTCTTTAAATTCTCTACAAACAATTTCACAGAAATTACCCTTTAAATACAGCACCAGTGACCACTGTCGTTCATCTTTTCTTCCTCACCCAACTCCCTTACAGCGGATCATTAAAGTCTCATCTGACTTAAGGGCATGGGTCAACATTTTGGCACCTTTTATCTGAAGTAGAAACAACATCTGTTATCTCCTATATAAAACCATTTACTACATTTGAGAAGGAGAGAAAGAGACAAGAGAGATTTATAGAGAGAAAAACACAGATAGAGAAAGAGAGACATAGAAAAAAAATGAGAAACAAAATGAGAAAGAGGCAGAAAGAGACTGAGAACAGACAGACAGAGAGAAAGAGAGCATGACATACAGAGAGATGAGAGAGAGAAAGTGAGACAGGCAGAGACACTGAGAAACAGGGACAAAGATAGAGACAGAAAGAGGGAGTGACAGGTAAAGAGAAAGAGAGACAGTGAGGGAGAGATACTGAGAATGAGAGAGAGCCATAGAGAGAGACTGAATGACAGAAAGAGAATGGCAGTCAGAGAGAGTGGAGAAAAGAGGGAGAGTGAAGAACAAGAGAGAGAGAGAGAGAGAGAGAATCCAGTACAATATATTAGACAACCTTCTTCCATGTCCTTGCGTAGAAAGACAAACACGATGTTAGAAAGCACCAATTAAAATGTTCTCCATATCAACGACACATCAATCCATGTACCGAAACAGCATCATACCTGAGTGCTCTCTATTGCAAAACACCAGACCACAATACTTAGAAAGTCTAGAACCCAAGCAAGTTCTGCTAGGCGCTGCTAGGTTTTGGCACTTTCTGCATCCCCCAGAAATCCTGGGGAGAAAAAAAGGATGTAATGTCACCATTAAACCAACAAGAAGAAACTCAGCCTTGACACATCAGTCTTTTTTCCCAACACAGTTGCCCTTAGAACAAAGAGTGCAAGATCCACAAGCTGTGCTGCTGAAGTCTTGAGGCGGCTTGGGGAAAGCTCCAGGGGCTTCACTGAGCACGTCTTCCCACAGTGTCCCCAGCGGCTAGCCTCGCGCCGGCTTTTTAATAGGAGAGTTCCACATGCCCCGCTTGGAGTGGTAATAGTGGTAAAAGTTCCGCAGTCTCAGTCTCTCTACCTCCAGTCCATTCTGCAGAACCCTGAGAACAGCGAGGAGAGAAGAGGAGAGAGAGAGAGAGAGAGAGAGAGAGAGAGAGAGAGAGAGAAATCAGGAGAGACAGGGAAATAAAAGGTCATGGATCTTTTTAATTTAGCCTAAAGTGGAGTTAGTTGGACTGGACCGATACAAATATATCAGACAATATTTAAAGGACTAATATGGTCCAACCGAAGTTTGCTTAGGAGGTCACGCTCTGCCGCTGTGGAAGTATGGACAATATTCAGGTTTTCGCTTTTGAACACTGTTGTGGACAAAAGTATTGGGACACACCTTTTTTTCCAGGGTTTCAACAAGGGCACATTCTTCCAGGGAAACGGGAATCTTAAAGCAGGCCAATACATTTTAGACAATCTCCAACTTTGTGTAAAGGGTTTAGAAGCCATTTTATATTCCAGCATGACTGTGTCCCAGGGCACAAAGCAAGCTCCATAAAGACATGGCTGGATGAGTTCAGTGTGGAAGAACTTGATTGGCTCACACAGAGCCCTGACCTCAACCCCACCCAGCACCTTTGGGATGAACTGGAACGGAGATTGCGTGACACACCTTCTTGTCCAATATCAGTGCAAGACCTCATAAATGCTCTACAGGATGAATGGGCACAATTTCCCACAAAAACTGGATAATGTTAGAGCTGCAAAGGGGGACTGGCTCCATATTAAAATCTATACATTTGAACGCAATGTGATTACAGTTCCTGTTGGTGTAATGGTCAGGCGTCCCCAATATGTTTGTTCTTATATTGTTCTTTTGTCCATTTTCATTGGGTGGTAGGGGTCTAGTGGGTAAAACACTTGCCCGTGAACCAGATGACCACAAAGCTGCAGGTTTAAGCCCCCACATCCTAACACTGTGTCCTCGTAACTTGACCATCAATTGCTCCAGTGGGACTGTTCCTGTAACTAGTGATCGTAAGATGCTCTGGATAACATTGTCAGACAAATGCAATACTGTGCAAAAGTCTGTAGCATACTGATCATCAGCCTGAATAATAAGATGGCTTTGACCTGCTTGAATGATTTATGCATCACTGTGTGGTTTAACAAACAAACAAAAAAATCCTCAGAACTGGTCAGGTTCAGGGACTGGATGGGAAATGAGAGACATTGAAAGTCCTTCAGGAAGCCTGGACAACTGTTCATCAAAACTACATTAAAATACAAGAAACTGGCTAAACAAAATATGAAGAAACAGCGGGATGTAAAGGGTGGCTCAAGACTTTCACACAGTACTGTATATGACGGAGTGCTGGAAACCACATAAGCATATCTCTTTAAGACTGGTGCTGTTTGATGCTACTCATGATTTACACATGTGGTTTGCATGAGACTAATTGAAGGGTAAAACTTCTGCACCAGCGTCGCCCAAAGTGTGCCCACCAATCCAGATTTGGCCCATCAAAAAGTTACTCAAACCTTAGAGTAACAAGCGCATTTTATACCACACATAGCTCATTTTTTATTACTGACTTATCCTATATAGCACTCCGAAAATAAGAATGTACTATGTCACTTTAGGATAGGAATTCATTACATTGCACTATTATTAGAGTGTATTTGCCAAATCACTCAGTAAATGCCATTTAAATTATAACGTTAATGAAACCATCTTGATTTATTACCATTGTTAATACACTGTTATGTTATAAAGCATTTGTATATTGTTTTTTGGCTGTCAGCTCAATTCATTGCACTCTAGTCCCCCAAAGACCAAACAAAGTTTAAACTACACTGTGAAAAAAGGCCAACATAAAAATTTTCATGAAAAAACTTGATGCACACTCTATTTTGACTAAATACAATGATTATTCACAAAGAGATAAAAAAAAAAGTTATTGCTAGAGCATGTTGCTATAAAATGTTAAGATGACCTGAATGTTTTTTATTTAATTATTTGCTTATTTACAGTACCTTAGCTTCTTAACTCCTGTTAAGAAGCCAAAACAAAACTTGCCTGACTGTGTTTGCTGAAAAAGGAAACCTATGCAAACTGAATTCTTCACTGTTCTTTTCTTTTAATATAGGAGTGTTAATGAACAAATAGTTTTATTACCTGTCCAGGAACTCCCAGTCCTCTCCTCCCCAGCGGTCCTTAAACTCCTCGGTGTTCATGCCACCAATCTTGTCAAAATCAGATTTATAAATGCCAAACAAGCCAAAGCCATTGACCTCCCAGTAGCCTGTAATTGCAAAAGAGGAGAATACAAGAACCTATTAGCCACCCTTTATCTGTACAGGTGGATTTGCATTTGACCTGTGCACCATTGGTTGACCTGTGTTTTTAAGTCCAGATATATTTTCAGGCAAGAATATTCTTCATAGACTGGGTCTCTTTTTGTGTTTATTAGTATATGCTGTGTTGATAATTCAATCAGGCCATGATGTTTTAGTCTTGTTATGTTTTCCTTCTTGTTTCAAAGTCTTTGATATTATGGAACCAAAATCGAATCTTGCTGTATAACTAAACGTGCTGTATAACTGTGTTTGTATCAACACCACTTTCTTTGGCCTGCAGGTGGAGCTATTAGGCTGACATAACTAGACCCAACCGTGATAGCTTTCTCTGTTTTCAGAGCCTTTTCATATCTTTTTAGGACCGTTCTCATGACTGCGTGAAGAAAGATCATTTTTACCATTCGGCTGCAGAGGCGAGCTCCCGCAGTCCAGCCGCATGACGATGGGGGCGAAGGCCAGCCTGCCCTCCACACAGTGCTTCCTGATGCTCTCCAGGATGCTCATGGGGAAGTGAATGTGCAGGTCGCACAGGAACACTATACTGTGTCGGTCCTGAGGAGCAGATCCCATCAAAAAGAACAATTCACCCGACTGGTCAAAGAACAGCCTAGTTATTTCTTTAGCCATTCACTTACTTTTATGGTGTCTACACCCATCTGGAGTCCAGAGGATCTTTCAAAGTTGCCTTCTCGCCTCAGATAATCATACCTACACACACAGGCACAGAGAGATCAGGATGATTGCTGGAAACAAGCAGTTTCCTCACCTTTAGTTTGATGTGTGTAAGTCACAAGTAAATTCAGGACTTGGTCCATATCCAGGACATGTTTACTAAAACCTCATTTGAAATTAAATCTAAACGGTTATATAATAATTTCTACCATTTCTTGATTATTATTTTTATATAACAATAATAATTGTAATTATAATTATAATTATTATTATTATACTTAATAAACAATGTAAACTTTTGCCATCATTTTTAATTGTGTTCCACATATAACATGCTACATTCTACAAATAAAAAGGAATGTGCCACATAACCATAACCAGTGATAGTAACAGCAGCAACAACTAATCTATTTCGGCGAATCAGCTATAAGTCAGTAAGCCTCGCTGAGAGGAGCCACACTAACACAGGGTTTGAACGGGCTTAGCATGCAGGTGCTAACCTCCGAGCTTGACAAATTGTGGCTCTGCATGGAGTTTGGCATGAAGTTCCCGCATGGGTTTTGGGCACGCAGATGGCTTTGTGGGGGCCTGTGTAAGTAGGGCTGAGCATGCAGGCACTCACCTGGGCACAGTGCTGTCCCTCAGGGCCTGTTCCACATCCATATCTTCACTTTCAAAGTCCACGATTATAATGCTGAAGTTGTCGTCCTTGGTCTCTTGGTGCAGGAGCTCCATGTCGAAGATGAACTGCTGGACCCAGCGAGCCTGGTTCTTAACTGCCAGAGACACAGAGCCCACATCTCATACTGTCTACTAGGTTGTAAATGTTTAGTCATGTAAGAGGGTACACTAAAAGGACAAATGTATTGGGACACCTGACCATTAGACCAACAGGGACTTAACTGACATTGTATTTAAATACACAGACTTTAATATGGAGTTGGTACCCCTTTTGCAGCTATAACAGCTTCCACTCTTCTTTAAGAGAGATAAGATTCTTTATTTATCACATGCGTATTCACACAAGTATAACACACAGTGAATATCTTTCTCTACATTTAACGCAAAAACATCCAAAAAGCTGGCATTCTCCAAAATGTCTTGGTATGCTGAAGTTTAAGCCCTTAAATGGAAGTAACAGGCCTGGCCCAAACTCTGAGAAACAGGTGTGTCCCAATACTTTTGTCCAAATATTGTATGTAGTATAGCCAAAGTGGACCAACTCTATATAATAGTCTATGCATCTGAATCCAATACACTTAAAATTACAACACCTTGTTATAATCAGGTGTCCCCGTACTTTTGATAGATTTTCACTGGACTGTTCTTATTCATTTGTTACACGAATAAACAATATATTTATCAAAACAGAAGCTTTAAGGGCTTTTAGGCTGTGCATACAAATTATTTTTGTTCTCAGCACCAGGGGCATCAGAAGCAATTGTAATGTGAGGTGTCAGTCTACGCAGGAGAGTGGGGTTTGAGCTTGGGGCGAGGTTTAGAATGGGGAGGGTGAGTGGATGTATGGGTTGATGCGTGTTTGCAAGGGTCTTGGTCCTTTTAGGGGTGGGGGTGGATTCAAGCTCAGAGTGGATTTACAGTGGTGTATGTTTTCTTCAATCAATTAAGTGGAATGGATTCTTTTACAAAAGATTCAAGATTAAACAGTGCTGGGTGACTTAAAATCTTATGTTTAATGTGAGTGGTCCAAACAAGTAATTATGAAATATGTAGGGATCACGCCCTCTTCCGACTGATTGGTGATGACTCTCATGTGAGTAGCTTGTTTCAAGCATCACTGAGGATTCACTTCACCTGCAGTTAGGAAAACCCGGAGCGGATTTCCAGTTGTGTTTATATTCTCCTATCAGTTAAGTGGAATGAAATATTTTGCGAAACAGCGCTGGGTGTAGTAATAATTAATGTTTTATATGGGGGGGTGGGGGCGTCCAAATGAATAATTATGAAATATGAGGGGGACACATCCCCCTCAGTCTGAATGGTGGTGAAGTCCATGCTCAGCACACATCAGTATAATAGGCAGATCAGTAATAAAGAGACAGCACCTGGTACTACAAAGTGCACCATGACGTCATGCCTCCACTGGAGCATGGTCGGCTGGCACAGGAGGGGCCTGGGCCAGTGGCTTCCCCAGGGAGTGGAGGCCCGAGACTGTGCACTGGAGCTGCTGCTGCTGGGTGGGGATGGTTTGGAGGGGGCTGTTGGGGCAGAAGGAGTGGAGCCCTCCCTGCTCCCCATGCCATCATCCTGCCTGCTGTGGTGGAGGAGGAGGTAGATGTACTCGGACAGACGTACCAACCGTTTCCCACCCTCCATCAGCTCCAGCTCCACCAAATAGCGGCTCCCACGGGCCGAGTCCCTTCGCTTCTCCACATTTACGATATGGAGGAGGGTATAGATCCTGACAGAAAGAGAGACGGGCGAAGAGAGAGGGAGAGAACAGAAAACAAATGTGTACACAGCCAGCACCAGGGCCCCCTCCCCCAGGTTCTTTAAAGTGTGGAAGAGTAAGGAGATACGACGCTGCCTCTCGTAATAATAATGCTGTATGGGCATCCTGCTGAGAGGAGCTGCTGTGGGGAAACAGCGAGGGAATACACGCTGCTGCGGTAATGGGTTTAGAATTAAGATCCAACTCCATATCTGTGCTGCACACCCAGCGGGAGGGAGCCTCTCCTTCCAACATTCTCACCACACATGCACACCAGAAATCACAGAAAGTGGTATCAGGAAAAAAGCATATGATAAATAAACTCCTCCACTTGTTAGTTTTTGAACAGCTTTCGAGTAAACACAGGCAGACTAGTAGTGACTCCCTCATAAAATTCTATTCAAGTTAAATCAAAACCTCTGTCTGATTCGATATCAGTATTATCATCAGTAATACAGTTTGTATGAAGTATATTAAAGTTGTTGAAGCCAATTTAAGTACGATAGAGATCTGCTAAAAAATAAAGAGACCACTGCAATATTACTTAATGTGGAAATGTCTCAAAGCACTGCTGTAAGCAACACTCCCCTCTTACAATGTGACCAGTTGGATGGTAAAACACTACTAGAAGTTTGTAAAAGGGCATTTTAGCCATTTTGTTGAAGAGTGAACAAGGGAGTTGTTTCCTATTCATTTCTGTAAATGCTGCATCATTTCTCATATTTTGTAATTTCCTTTGAACTGACGCTTTAAAGAACAATATTTTGGAGAAATATTGTCAGCAGTTCTTAAAAATGATGGCAAAGCTGTTCAGTTGGGGACATATGTATAAATGAACCTGTTTGAATTGATTTTATCCTTTTGTTTGCAATGTTTATCCTGCAGATATAATCAGTGTGCTGTGTTATCAGTGTCTATCACATTTGTCTCTCCATCCTGGGGCTGTCTACTGCAAGGCCATAGGTTGTATTGGCTAAAACCTTAAATGGTATTGTTTAGTGCAAGGCCATGACTTGCTGGCAATGAGGGGCTCGTGGATCCAGACATGTCTAGAAAATGTGTGAAAACATAAAAAACTTGATGGCTCGGTGCAGTATGTGCAGGATTTTCTGAACACCTGTTAACAATTTACTGACCATAGATCAGAAATCAGGGCCGAGGTGACAGCATAGCATCACGCTTGAGTGACAATAAAAAGCCCATGTAACTTGTCTCGAGTAGCACTCACATGTCAGAGGATTCTAAGTGCTTGGCAAATATAATACATTTTGTTAGATTTGAAAACTCTCTGATCTTGAGTCTTGAAAACGGGGATAAATCCACAACATTCAGTTCAATACTTGCACCTATAAAATATAAAACCTGAGAAACTAAACACTTTTGCAGCGGTCTCTTGTTTTTCTCCACAGCTGTATGTCAAGCTACAAATTACTCTAAAATGTCAAAGGACTTGTTTTTGTATGTAAATCCAATATTTTTGTATGTAAATCCAATATTTTTTATGTAAATCCAATATTTTTAATGTAAATCCAGTATTTTTGTATGTAAATCCAATATTTTTGTTTGTAAATCCAATTTTCAATCAGTACAGACAAAGCTACTCTGTGTTGCTTTTAGTTGTTTTTCAGTGTTTTTTTTTATTTTTTATTGCAACCTGCTGCCTCTGACATATACTGTTAATGGTCTCATGTTTCACTCTGCTTAGAAGATACTTGTTGACTCAAAATGCTACTAAAATAGAAGCCAATGGGCAGTTGCTTAATTTAGCATGTCCTGCAAATTTAACCACAACTGTTACACTCTAATAAGCAGACCGGCACCCTTAGGGCCTTCTAGACCTTCAGGTTTGAAGTGAAGGCCAAATGTTTCAGTTTATCCACTAAGGTAATTAGGAAGGAACAGATCATCGTTAAATTTACAAAGGGTGAGACCAATTTGTGACAACCCCACCCATCATCAAGTGCTAATGGTAAAGTAGCTCAGAAAGCCTCTTTGATACTGTTTTAATTGGAACTGCATCCCTATACAGAAGGGAAATGCATTAGGATATCAAAAGATGTGAAATATATTTGAATCAGAGTTCCTATAGCCGGTATTGAATCATTCAAATACAGCTTTGATGCCATTTTTTCCCTATCAGGTCGTTATAGAAAGGCAAGCGAGACCACTCACCCTCCATTGTGTTCATTGAGCTTCTCTATGTACTGCGACAGCACATCCACCACCTCGTTCTCAGCCAGCTGCAGGTTGCCAGACACGTTGCACCTCAAGTCGTTCCAGTCTGACCTGAGCAGCTCGAAGTCCACCGGGTTGACAGAAAAGGTCCGCTGCCAGTTGATGGCTTCCTCGGCCCAGCCAGGCCGTGGCTCTGTATCCTCGTAGCTGTACTGGGACACGCCTCCCTCCTGCGCTTCAACGCCTCTCCTTTGCTGGGACTCTTCAGCCATCTCTGAGGCCTTGGTGGTCTGGACCTCCATGGGACGGCTGTTTTCCAATTCGTCTGTCTTGTCTGGGATGGAGGGAGGCAAGCTGTTGAGATCTACCATCCCAGACTGGCTCATTTTAAAAGGAGGTGAAGAAGAAACTTTCGGTTCCTGATGTTCATGATCAGTGGGCGCAGCTTCATGACTTTCCTTCAGTAGATTATGCAGGGTTGCGGATTTATGATCGGTCATGGACAAGCTAGGCCACAATAGTGGGCCACTACTGTGTCTTTTGTATTTCCACCTTGAACTGAGGTCCACAAACTTTTTGCCCCTTGCAGTCTGGTACAGGAAAACCCCAGGAAAGACCTCTATAGGCGGCCTTGGTGCCTCCCTTGGTCTGTTTTTAGGTGGGTGGGGCCTGTTGATATAGATTTTGTTTGTCTTAATCTCTCTTTCCTGGCTGGCCTTCAAGACTACAGGTGCGGGATGTGCTACATTACTTAGGATCTGATTGGCTAAAGCATACAGTGGGGACTTCTGGGAGTTCTTAGAACTTTTGCTCAGCCTTAGAGGGATGACCTTGTTACTCTGCTGCACCGGGCTGAGGGGGACCCACATTAAAGACCGCTGTCTGTGGACTTGTGTGAGTATTTGTGGGTCATCGGCTGCTTCGTTACTTTCTCTGTGCTTATTCAGAGCCTCATGCTGTGTCCCTAAGATTCCACCACGCCTCAAATGTCCCTCTTTCTCCATGTTTCCCTCCTCTTCATCCTGTCTTTTTGCTTGACTGTTGTTGAGGTAGCTGTCCTCTCCGTCCCTGTCTTCTCCTTTAACCCTCCTCCAGGCTCGTTTCCCTTTCAGCTGTGAGTTGTGGCCTTCCTGGGTATAAATGTGACCTTTTGAGTCTCTCCCTATTCGACCAGTCAGGGTAGAAGTGCTGAATGAGGATGTTGAAAGCTGATCGGAGGGGGCGTTGCTTGTCCTCCTGGCTGAATGGCTGTTGGGGTTAATAGAGTCCTCCTCTGGGTCTACACCCTCCTCCTCCTCCAGGAAATCTGAAATAAAAGAAAACGATCTGACACCGTGCTACTTTTACAGCCACAGTGCAGCGCCGAAACGCCCCTTAAAGGTGTACACTGTTGAATGCTAGTGACAACAGCTTCCTCGTATTTCACTGGATACCTATTGACTCAAAACTCACTTATTATAAAAGCCAAACAAGGAGTTGCTTACATCTGTTAATAAATTGTTGCATATAACATAAATGGAAAACTACAGTTAAACAATATATGTGTTGGGGGGCAACAGATATGGGACAATGTCTAATTAAAACTCGTCTCATGACTTTTTATCCAATTTTCCACCACTGGAGCGACACAGTAACAAATTCTGCATGTTTTTTGCTTTTCCAAAGATATTCTAGTATCTATATGTGAACAGGCACAGAAAAGTGTGAGGCACACGACATGTGCGTCACAAAGAATTACTTGCAGAATTTAACAACTGCCCATTGGCTTCGATGGTAAATATTTTTAAAGCGAACAGGTTTTCTGTTGCTATTTATCAAGAATGTATGTGGCAACCCATCCTGCACTATAGAGACAAATCATGCCAAATAGAACACAGTGGATTACTCCTTTAAAAGCCGAGCTTCATTAGGTTTGTAAATTGTACAGGCTGGTCAAAGGGCCAAGAGGCTGCAGCACTAATGGGACGTATCAACAGCAAATCACTGTCATTAAGGCCTGGCCCTCCACCACTGCTTTCATTAATGCAAATGTGAAGGGGCCAGTTTACTACACACACACACACACACACACACACACACATAAACACACATACACCAACACACACAGTTACATACACACACACACACATACATTTGTGATCATAAATGTACATACCCTGGCAGATTCTATGGTTTCAAAACCATTTATCAGAGAATATGAATGTCTAAACAAAACTTTCTTTCACTCATGATTAGTGGTTGGTTGAAGCCATTTATTATAACACAACTGTGTTTATTCTTTTTAAATATTCACAACAAATACTAACCAAATGTCCCTGATCAAAAGTTTACATACCCTGGTGATTTGGCCTGATAACATGCACACAACTTGACACAAACAGGTTTGAATGGCTATCAAATGTAACCATTAATTCTGACAGGAAATTTGTTGAGAACTGATGGCAAGATGAATGCAGTTACCAAAAACTACTGTGCATGGGACATACTTGGACATTCCAACAAGACAATGATCCAAAACACAAGAACAAGTCAACCTGTCCTTGGCTGCAGCAAAATAAAGTGAAGGTTCTGGAGTGGCCATCTCAGGCTCCTGACCTCAATATCATTAAGCCACTCTGGAGAGACTTCAAACATCCGGTTCATGCAAGACAGCCCACAAATTTACAGGAACTAGAAACTTTTTGCCAGGAAGAAGGGCAACATTACCATCTAATAACATAAAGAGCCTCATCCACAACTACCACAAAAGGCTTAATGCAGTCATTGATGTAAAAGGGGGCAATACATGGTATTAAGAACTGGGGTGTGTACATTTTTGATCAGGGTCATTTGGGTAGTTTGTGTTGTGATCATGATTTTAAAAGAGTAAACACAGTTGTTTGATAATAAGTTGATGCAGCCAACCACCAACCATGAGTGAAAAAAGGTTTTGTGTTCTCATTCATATTCTCTGAAAAATGGTTACGAAATCATATAATCTGCCAGAGTACTGTATATACGGCCACTCACTCGCATACACACACAAACACACTCACACACACACACACAAAACATAAATAGACACACACAGATAGACACACACACATTCGCGTACATACAGATACTCGCTGACACACAAAAACACCCCCCATTGCACTCAACCACATGCCCACACACCACAGTTATTTTTTTGGCAATTATTACAAACACAGCTGGCGATGTCCCCATTACTGACAATTCTGTGATTAGCCCACATAAGATGAAGACAACTGTTCAGTTCATTTCTGTAACTGTGTTTGCTGTATGCCATAACACACCATCAGGATTTGGAAAGAAAGCCGGCCTGTCATCGTCCTCTTCATCCATCTTCATGTATTTATAGAAGCCAAACCTGTTTAGAGGCACACCATGTGGAGAGCTCTTTTAACATCACTTACATCACTCGAATTCAACAATCCCAGTCAAAAGGCAACAATAATCATGACACAAATCATTAAAAATGACCTCACTTTTCAAGGTAGACTGGAGATTCCCTGTAGAAACATTTGTTCTCTCTCTCCATGTGGGTGAGTCTGGTGAAATCGTTGGGGTAAACGTAGGACAGATACACCTAAAACGAACAAATAAACGCAAAATTGAAATAACTATGACAATAGTGTCCAGGTGACCAGTAAACATAAACCATATGTATAAAATCAGCTGGTTTAACTGGTAATGACTACTATTCTTCAATAGGGGGCGTTGTTTGCTCACTGCAGCAATGCTTCCAGCAGGAAATCAATATTTTTCATTGATTTTAGATAATAATCTTTAAATTTTGGGTTGTGCTTAGCACTACTTTACCACTTTTTATATATTTTTCTGTCATGACATGACTATCAGCATCTAACTGAACCAAAAAAATCTTAATAACTTGATTTACTTAATAAACCTTATGAATAACAATGGCAAGGTATGCATCATAGTTCCTCCCATGGAGAGTTATTTCATACACAGTGTTACTCACAAACTGCAGGCCCTGATATCGAGCAATGGGGAAGTCCTTCACTATGTACGTGGGGGAGTAGAGACAGGAAGGCAGGACCTTCTCCAGCCTGGACTGTTCTATCATGGGGACTAAAGAGAGATATGCATTTTGTTTAGTAAAACTTAACACCTGAAACTAGTTTTACCTAGAAATGCAGTCATTTACTTTGGTTACATGTGTTTTAATGGTATTTTCAAATGTAAAGTACTTTCCACTCATTTATATTGCAGTCAATCCCTTTTAGCCCTTTACTGCATGGTGTTTCTGCAAATACTTTTCATACTTTCTTGCTTTATTTTTATTTATTAAACCACTTAAAACAGAAAAACTCAAAGCAGTTTGTCAACGATTATACTCAATTCAGTACTAAGTTTCCATTTATTATGGATCCTTATGCATGTTTATGCATGTATAAGGCATCTATACAGCAAAAGTTATTTTATTTTAGGCCTAAAGGATCCCAAAAAGAGATGAAAAGCACCTTCACTTCACTAGGCTGGTCGATGCTAATAGTCCTGCAGTTCTATTTGTTAATGAGTTAAATAAGCAGTACAGACAACAAACAAATCACTGCACCGAGATGCATTTTGTATCAAAAAAGCTTTAATTGAGAATTAAGCCTAAACCTCTTATTCTCTCGAGCTCTTGTACTATAAGCCATCTTTTAACAAGCCATCTTCTGAGTGATGCATCCAGAAAGTGTGTAAGCTTAGTGGATTATTACAGAAGATGCACATAAACAATGAAAACAGATGTGCAGCTTACGTACATGGCGGCTATCTATCTATCTACCTATCTTTTTATCTATGTATCTATCTGTTGATCTAGATTTATTATATTGTCGCTCTTTTGTTTATTTTCCATCACAATTTTGTAATTATATATCTTTTATTGAAGGAAGGATTCAAACACATGACCTCTTTATTCAGAAGTAATTATCCTAGCCACTAGGCCACCACACCCCCTGATTATTACATAATTTATATCATATAAAATAACTATGTAATATGCATATTGTATAACACACACACACACACACACACACACACACATACATATATAGGGAGAAGAATACACACTCTTGTAGAAAGTGTCCCGAGGGTCTGGTCTGAGCATGTCTGCAGTGTGTGTCTCTGTGCTGTGGGCGTCCTGCAGGGAGAGTGTGTGACTGGCCAAAGTCTGAGGGATGTGCCTCACACTGTTCATCTTCAGGCTGGACTCATCTAAAGGGAAGATACAGAGAAAAGCAGCGTGCGGTCACTTTCACCTCTAGCTCACCTGAACACCACTGACAGGCAGGGTAAGTGTGTGCAACCATTATGCGAGTGTGTGATGTAGTGTCAGACATTAGCCACTGTTCACTGATTCCCTGAACTGCCCTGGTTTCCAGCATTACTTGTTCACATCCCTGATCTACTGGTTTGTTTTCCTGAAGTCTACTTACAGCATTTGCACAGTCAGCACCAGAATTATTGGTCTTTGTAGGTAATAATATTAATAACAGTAATAAACACCAACTAACATTTAAGAATGAGGGCAATCTAATCTAAAAAGGCGTCTCTTAGGGAACTTTTATGAAAAACAAATAGCTATAATAGACTATTTCTAAAGTATAAGCAAATGAGCTCTGCTCTGATTGGTTGCCCTTACTCAGAAAGGTTGAGATATATTACCTTTCAGTGTAGTTTCATCAAAAACAAACAAAAACATATATTCCATTCCCCTGACAGGATCCCTAAGTAAGGTTTCTTTAACGAGCCTCTGATTTTGAACTCTGGAGAGGTACAGTGTCCACATTCCAGCTCCCCTGAAGCTTAGAGTGATGGACTCAATCTACTTCGCCAGTCCATTCCTCCAGATGACCGCCTGTGGTTTAGCCCGTGGGCACCGAGGCGTGCGCTGGTGTGTATGCGAGAGTGTTCGTATATTAGGGCTCATCTCCCAGCGTTATGAGAGCTTTCACAAGTGTCTGCTGGACTGGATGCTGATGAAAACACACTTTAATTAGTCATATCGATTATCCTCAAGTATATATGCTCCTGTGTGTGTTTGTGTGTGTGTGTTTGAGTGTGTGTGTGTGTTTGCATGTGTGGTCCTCTCTGAGGGAGAAGTCTGGGTGATTAATGATTGGGATAGCACACTACACTTTAGCTGCTATTCTCTGGGTGAGCGGGGGCGGGCTGTGTTAGCCAATACATGTCCCTCTCTCCCTCAGCTTGTTAACTTCGGCGAAGATTAAAAAGGGGAAAAAAAGGAAAAAAAGAACGCGTTAGTCTGAAATAATTTTATAAATGAGCAAAAGAGGGATCTCTGGCATGCACTCGTCCTGCTCCCTGCTAGAGGCGTGAGTGAGTGAATGTACGCTCCCCTGCTGATGAGGGGTAATGCGAGGGGAGGGGCGCGAACATGTGTAAGCATAGATAAGGAAACAAAATAAAGGAGCACTCGCAGCACACAGAGCATTCAGCCTCACGCACAAGGCCAAAAAACAAGAAAAAATAACCGCTTTGTCTGACTGCACATCCACAATGGCTTGGGGAAACAGTCTGCACTGTATATGTCTATGGAATATGATGTCCGTGAGTGACATTGTGATCTGCATGGATCGTGGGGAGCAGGGCGAGCAGAGCCTGGAGAGATGGAGATCCGTGATGGAGAGAGGAGGAAGGAAAGTCAGTAAGAGCAAGATGGGAAATGTGTGTGAAAGGGAGAGAGAACAGTGGGATGGCGCGGATGCGGGGAGTAGAGCTGGATGAGCTGAACTACTTAGGGCCATTGTGGGGTCAACTGCTCAAAGTAATGGGAAGTGCGTAAGACAGGTGAAGAACAGAGTGCAGGCAGCTTGGAGTGTCAGGAGGGATTTGTTACAAAAGAGTTCCAGCCAGAGAGTTTACAAGAAGGTAGTGAGACCAGCTAGGCCGTGTGGCTTGGAGATAGTGGCGCTGACGAAATGAAAGGAGGAGGAGCCGGAGGTGGCCGAGCTGAAAATGCAGCAGTCTGCACTGATGAGGGTGGTCACCTGTGGAGAGATGCTGGATATTTTGAGAGAAGAATGCTGGTGAAGGAGCTTTCAGGAAAAGAAAAGCATTTGGTGGCTGTTTAATATATATAACACAATTAAATATACACGTTAGAAATACTGGTTTTATAGCCACTGGCTCCACGTAGGTTTTGAAACAGGC
>JBBMFX010000037.1:18848085-18873390 GCA_037832545.1 Rhabdalestes septentrionalis | reverse complement strand
TGTGATAGCTATTACAGGTTCAATAGGGTCGTGTCCATAAATCCCTGTTTTATGGCCTGGGGTTATTTATGGGTATGGGTCATTTCAAGAAAGCCTTCAAAGAGTCTCTTATGTACAGTGTTGTGAACCAGAATGTCTGAAATCAATGAAAATCTTTTGATTCTTTGTGTGCCCTGATATGTGTCATATTTCCCAAAGCATATCAGTGCATTGTTGATTGAACCCCACAGTTATAATAAAGATCCATTCTTTAGAGGCCTCGGTGTGGGTGTGTGAAGGGGTATGGTGATACAAAGAAGGCAGTTTCTTTGTGCTAAGAGTGTTTTATAGAGAAGAAAAGGTGAGAAGTGTTCTAAATATTGCAGGCACAGAACAGGCCCCAGGCCATGAAACTTGATTCAGTACAGTTAAGCAGACCCCGCTCCCCGGCCACTGTAAAGTGGTTTTATGGCCTATACTTATTGTAAGATGGACATTTGGTGCAATACAAGAACTCACGTGTGCAACATGAGCATAGATGCCAGCACAGGTGCTCCACAGCAGTGGGAGGATGGTGCGTGATGTTTGATTTGGCACAAAAGGGCGACTTCAGCAGAGAAGATAAAAGAGGACAGAAACAGAAGAACACAAAGAGCATTGAGGAGATCAAATCTGAAAACTTGTAACTGCTGTCTATTCTATATCTTGTATCATCAGATTCCTGGATTAAAGAATTTGATTCATTCATCAAGACTAAATCTGTAAAATGTTCCAATGATTTCAGTTCATTTAAAATCCTGGAAACCCCAAGTCACCTGATTATGTGGTCTTGCAGATCCCAAAAATATATTATTTAATCAACAAGTCAAGGTGGATTGTCTTTTAAATGAGAGATGGCATCTACAGTGTAGTCTAAAATTCACTTCTTCCGCTTCTATAACAAATCAATGTTTGCAGTGGATTAGGTAAAAGGTCACCTAACTGAAGCCTATTGACCTTTATACCCAAGGTTTGTGTATCTATTTCGGCAACTGGACAGTGACGCCATATTAAGGGCAGTGGATTGCACCAAATTATAGGAGAAACTTGAGTGAAGTATTTGCAAATTTACCCATCCTTCGGCAAAACTTGCCTAGAAGCACAGACAGACCATTCCACCATGGACGGCTACTTCTGAAAAGCGCCCGTGCTGCAGGCTTTTTGTGTTGGGAATTATTCTGGTCTGTGTTTTGAAGGAAAAATATGCAGGATGCAGATTAAACTGTGTGAAAGACTTGCACTACGGATTAAACAAGTCTGGTATGTGGCAAAGTTAGCCAGCTAACAAGTCTGGCTGTCAGTCAAGATCTTGATTAACTCACTTGATTTAGTGTCATATGGTGCTAAAATGAACGATGGAAACAAATACATTCAAATTGAGTCCTCGAGTCAAAACACACCCTAGCCTAAGTCACTTATAGATCCTAAAACAGCTGTGAAATCATAAAAATATAACTAGCCACAGAAAAAGAAAAATGATGTAAATTCAGTGCAGGTTAGATCACCAACTGACTATGATTAAGAAAGACTTATCTTTTTACTCTGGCTTTTTACTCTGGCTTTTAACTCTGTTTGATTGTATTCTGTTGATATTTTGTATTTTATATATGCACTGAATGTACAGCACTGGTCAATTAGGTTGTTTAAAAGTGCTATAGAAATAAAATTTACTTACTTACTTACTAAATATTCAGAAATTGTGCTTTTAACAGTCCATAATTGCGGAGGTAAATGACCACCTCACTTACACGCTGCATCGCTGTATTCTGCGTGTATTATGAACTGAAGTAGTCCAACAACATAGTCTGTAAGTACGATGCTAACGGTGTTAGCATTCACATCTCCATTTTTAAACGATTTTATGGGAATGAGCACTGTAAACACAAAACATCTTCTGTCAAGACCATCTGTGGGTAAACCCCAGGACCACTTGTGTTTTGTTTTTGTGAATGGAACCCTGAATAGATCCCTTCTATTCAGAAGAAACACTACCACTGTTGTTTCTCCACCATCTACATGGATTATGGATTAATGAAGACGATTATTTTTAACTTCTCTCTTTCCATCCCCTTGGCACTGACTGGCTGCCAAGAGCTCACGTTAAAGGTTATTGGAGCGACTGTGCCGAGAGTGATCCTTGAGTACTGAATCATCACAAATCTCAACAGACTGAAGCTGAGTTAGGGCACAATTATTTTGATTTGTTTTTTTGGGGTTTTTTGCCTAGAGCGCCAAAATATCACATGCCAGCTCTTCATACATCGGCTGGGTATCAGAACATCTCCAACTTCATCCTATTATGAGACGTTTTATCATCATAGGCCACAAATTAGGCTGTCTTTTCCTATTTAATCCCCAGTGCATGTTCAAGCTGCTGTAATGGCGCAATACTGACATTTAATTTTTTAGAAAACTAAAATCAGAATCATTCTCCCCAACCACACAGACCACTTACACATGGGTGCAAACAAACAGGCAGTCAAACTCAGTGAAAGAAGCAATTAAAGTGTCAATTTCTGCTGGAGGGCAGGACATTTCCTGCACAACCTGTTCTGTGAGAGATGCATGAACTAATACACTTAGTCAGACAGTTTATGTTACCGTACTGTGAAATCGACTCAATGTCAGTTGGGACTTTTCTCACTGCTAGCAAGAGAAAACTTCTAGAGGTGTGATGTCATCCCTGGGTATCAAGAGGGGTCTTTAAGGTAGCTGAACCTTTTTGCTCAATAAGAGGTCGGCGTGGGAATGGGTAAAATGCTCAGAAAGATGGTTTAAAGGTGAATGTTTACAGGGATTCGTGAACTAACAAGGATAAAAGGTTCATTTTGATTGAAGTCAGTGATTAAGTAGCCATGGTATCAATACAAACCAAACATTTTAGTTCAAAGGTCTCTTATTTCAGTCCAGTATATCTTCAAAAGTGAGGGAAAACTTACTAGGATTAGCCTTAAGAAAAAGGAACTTCTATTCACCTCTCAAGTGTGAATGTCCATATTTGTTTTAAAACGTCACAACCTTTAAACCCACCACAATCCCGGCTGCTCCCCGGAGTCTAGCTGAAAGTGCTTTGACTGGAGATTGTGAGAAGCAAGGTTACTAACACAGTTTTTCTGTCTTTTTCTTGTTTTCCTATTCTAGCTGCGTGGACAGATTGGGTTCCAGGGCATTTCCTCATCGCTTGCTTGGCTCTTGCTTAATTGAGGAAGGCCCAGTTGGAATGAATGAGGAGCCAGGATGTCATTCCTGACCTGAGCCCCCAATTTCCGTTTTCTCTCTGCCAGGTGGTGCGAGTATAAAGACTGCAAACAACAGCAGGCGGCTCTGCTGATTTGGCCATGTAGGTGGGCAAAGAGTGGTCAGAAAACACAACTGGGGCGGCAAAATTACAAGGTCATGAAAGGGAGTGTGTCACTGGGAACCAGTTTTCAGCGAGGCGAAAGACTGAAGCGGTTGTTTGTGCTTCTGAGGGCAATTAGTTTCTCCATTCCAATGGCCTGGAAATCATTTCGCACTGAATTAGCACTGATTATATGCTTTCTAGGAAAGTCTCTGTGTCACTGTGCAATGCTAATGAAATGAAACGTGTTTGCCGAGTCTCCATGGAAATGGTTCGCCAAGTTGATTTCACACACACATATATATATATATATACCATCCCTGTTCAACAGCTGGTAAACTGTTTATCCAGAATAGAAAATTGGATTTATTTTCATTCTCAAGGTTTCCGTGAGTTGGGTTGCATTTTAAAATTGTTGTGACCTTCACGCGGTGCCCAAAACAAACGGCTAATGCATTGCAAATGATATATTCAGTTACCGAGAAAGGGATGGTATTCCAAAACATTTACCAAATTTCTTCCATTTGCTTTGGAATTCGTGGGTAAGGCGGGGAATGAACAGGAGCTCGTGTTGCGAATGAAATTGCCTTGCCGGGCCTACAAGTTTACACGTTCAGGAACATTTTTCCCGAGAGTACACCTGTGTTCAGACTTTAATTAAATAAGTCCTACACAGAGGCAGAAAAACAGATGGAAAGCCCTTGGACGGCGGGGAGGGGACTCTGTTTTGCGTTAAGGAAAGTCTTATTGCCTGCGTCATGGGTTTTCACCCATAGAGTGGCTGTTTGAAAAGACCATAGGCACCCCTACATTTTGTGTGCAGCAGCTGTTGTGGAGGAACATTTGAGTGTTTGAAATAAGATGGTGTTTTGGAAGGAATGGCTCAACTGTTTCACATCTTCTTTGCTGCCTTGTCTGAGAGCGCTAGACTTTGTGTCAGTCCGTAACCAAGCCACCCTCTTATATAAATAAGAGACAGAATCTATGTCTTACCCAGTTTCTGCCTCAGCTAGGGAAGGGCTGGAAAGGATTTGTCCCATCAGTATCTGATGGAGGTTAGAGTGGACTCTTTATACCCTTAAAGATTTTTTAATGGTTCTTAGCCCGGATGGTTCTAATTGAAACCTTATATTGGTAGAGATCCTTAACATTATGTGTGGTGGTGAGGGTGGTGGCATTTTATATGACATTATTTCAAAGAACCCTGTGCATTTTTATTTTTACAGGTAAATTCTTTTGTTTTTTTTAGGTAATTCATTCATTGGCATAGAAGCAAATCATTCAGGATGATTTGATGTGTGATCTGGCACCACTGCGAAATTCACCAACTAAATTTTCTTTACGTTGGTAGTTTCAAGAATGAGGGGGTCATGAAAGAGTTTTTCAAAATAATGTTTATAGATGGGAAATGGTGGTGAGTATGAAACATACTTCATGAATTACCATGAATGGGTTATAAGAAGTCTGTTTCGGCCAAAAAATGATCTCAAAACAACAATAAGACAATCTTGCAGATGTTAGGCAATGTATTAGGAGTTATTTTTATAGCCATTAAATGCCCCTGATGTTTGTTTCTTACTGACACTAAAGAGAACTTTTCAGACTGAGTAAACACACGTGCACACACACATGGACACACACACACACACACACACACACACACACACACATTCTTAAAGGACTCTATAGTACACACTTAAAGGATGTTTTTCAAAAGGTCTGCATAACTGACGCATTATTATAATATAGAGTGACTTAGTGTTAAACATGTGAGCAAGTCACAGAAACCAATGTTTTTTCTGTTGTGTCTGTAGAGGCCAGACAAGGGAAGTGTTTAAAGCCGTTGTGTACGACTGCATGATGGATTAAACAAGTCTGGTATGTGGCAAAGTTAGCTAACTAACAAGTCCAGCTGTCAGTCCAAGTCTTTATTAACTCATTGTATTTAATGTCATGTGGAGCTACAACAAATAATAGATGCCTATATCTGTGTGTATGTGTGTGTCTGTGTGTGTTTTAAACCTTGCATTTCTGAAATTCCGAAAGAGAAAATAGATTTAATGTTAATGCAGCAAATACCTGTAATGTTAATGCAGCAAGTTTTTGTTTATTTCACCCAATGTAAAGAGGAGACAGTATTTTAAATAAACATTTCTTTTTAATTTCAGTGATAAAATACACAGACTAATCAATGTTTTTTTCGTGATTACTTCTTTCTTACAAAGTAATGTTTCTCTATTGCACATGTGTGTTGTGTGACATCCACTTGTATGGTCAATACATAACATTTTAAAACTTTAAAAAGTCACTCTCTGTACAGTCTTAACATTTTGAGCCGAGCTGAAATTTTGAGTCAACAAAATTCTATGTCTTTCAACTTCACTGAATGCAAAAATACAATTTTAAAGGATAACCCTTTGGGTATTGCACTTTATGGTATTCTGACTAATATTCTGAATAAGAATTTAGTATAGATTTCAGGTTAGATTATAATACATATAATCTATTACATAATTACATATATAATCCATAATAACACACACATATATATATCGACTAGCCAATTAGTCGACTATAGAGGCACTAGTCGACGGCCTCTGAGAGTAGTCGGCTAGTCTGTTTTTTTTTTCCCTCTCTCTGCCCTCGCTTTGGACATATTGCAGTATCTGCCGCTGACAAGCGTTCCTTGGTTTAACCAATTACCATAGTCCCTTCATAAAAGGGGGGGAACCATTGGCACGTAGAGTGGTGTGTAAACAGCAACAACAACACGAGGCAGGCAGCAGAGAACAGAGACACACATCTCATGTGTGGAGATCCTTCACTCTAGATACACAAACAGGAGACCTGCAGAACCTGCAAGTTGGTGTGAACATGCAGGAACGGAACTGGCATTCTGAAACGGCACCTCTAGCTAACATGCAAAATGCTAGCACTGCAGGGAGTCTGGTTCAGAGGAGCTGAGCAGCGCTGGGGCTTAAACTGTTCCTACTTTTTGTTTACACTTAAATTTACCAGAACCTTCAAGGTATCAGCCTTTGTTTTGTTTAGTTTAAATGTCATGTTTACTGTTAATGTAACAGAGAACTTTAATAAAATTTACTCAGTGTTGGACACCTTTGTTCCTGCGTGTGTTTGACGTCATCACGACTAGTCGACTCGACTGCGACTATCTTTATGAACTAGTCGACTAGGAAAAATCTGAAGTCATTAATGCCCTTATCTCCTTTGCTTTGAAGCCCCAACCATTACCTTCAAAAGCCACTTAGTTAAGTAAGATCCAATTGAGAGCTATCTCAAATGATCTCAGTAAATCTGGATTTGTTCTGAGAGCCCCCAGAGTCAACACCAGTGCAACACCACTAAGTAAGGGCTACCATCTAGCAAGTGACAGCAAGAAGATCTAGGCATTCTGCACACAGGTCCTAGGCAAAGTTGCGAAGTTGCGAGAAGTGCAGATCAGGGTTGGGCTATAAAAAATATCACAAACCCTGAACATCCCAAGGAGCACCGCTAATTCCATTATTAGAAAATGGAAAGATTATAGCACCATAGAAAACCTGCCAAAAAGGGTTATCCACCAAAACTCACAGACCGGGAGAGGAGAGCATTAATCAGAGCAGCAACCAAGAGGCCAAAAATGACCCTGAAGGAGCCGGCGGCTCAACTGCAGAGATGGGAGTTTCTGTCCATAGGACCCCTTTACGCCCCACACTACACAGAACTGGGCTTCATGGAAGAGTGGCCAAAAAAAATAAGGCAGACTCCCCAAATATGTGGAAGAAGGTCCTGTGGTCAGATGAGACTAAAATAGAATTTTTTGACCATCAAAGACTACACTATGTTTGGCACAAACCTAACCCCTCTCATCATGCTGAGAACTCCATCCCTATAGGGAAGCATCATAGGGGTATCATCATGCGGTGGGGATGCTTTTCATCGACAGGGACTGAGAAACTGGTCAGAATTGAAGGAAAGATGGATGGTACAATATATAGAGAAGTCTGTTTGAGTCCTCCAGAAATTTGAGACTGGGACGGAGGTTCACCTTCCAAAAGGACAACGACCTTAAACACACTGCTAAAGGGGTTTAAAATGGTTTAAAGGGAAAAGGGTAAATGTCCTAGAATGTTCTTGTCAATGTCTGGACCTCAATCCAATTGAGAATCTCTGGGACAATTTAAAGAGATATACAAAAGCAGCGTCCATCCGACTTGAAGGAACTGGAGGAGTTTTAGCATGAAGAATAGGCAAAAATACCAAGGAGACTTGTTGCTCTAATCGCTGCAAAAGGTGGCAGTACAAAGTAGAGTTTAGATCGGGCCCAAAAAATGAGACCTGACCCGACCCGAGCCCGTGCACCTTGTGCCCGAGCCCAACCCGGGCCGACACATTAACTGTAATTATCGGCCCGAGCCCGATTTAAACCCGACCGTTTTTTTTAATACGTGTGATGATTAAAAAAGTCAAATGCTTGATTACGGCCCGGCCCGGGCTCGGGCCGTGTCGGGTTCGGGCAGAGAATCTAAACTCTAGTACAAAGTATTGGTTCTGGGAGGGTGTGAATAGTTATGGGTGCTCAGCTTTTCTTTTCTTATTTCTTGTTTGTTTCACAATAAAAAACATTAAATTGCATCTGCAAAGTGGTTGCTGTGTGAATTAAAAGATAAAAATCTCCCCAAATGTCTTTTTTTATTCCAGATTTTAAGGGAATAAGAATGCCAAGAGGCGGGTGAATACTTTTGGAAGGTACTAAAACATATTGCAGTGACAATCATGACACAGTAAGCTCTGTGTTTTAAATAGAGCATCAATTACTAGCAGCCACACAAGTCTGAAAGTAAGAAAAGTCCACTTGTTTATATTCGTCTTCATACAGTCAAAGTAGAAATGGGAGAAATCAATTCCGAAAGGTTTGGTAGGTCAGACTTAAAGACTATGACTAACCCCGCTGTGTGTGTAAATGGTGGGCTTCATGAACAACAGAGGATTGTGAGCGCGAGCACGTTTCCATGAGCCACGCATCCTCTCCTCTCTTTCACCCATGACAGAGAACACCAGGTTGTTTCCACAGACGTGAAAATATGACCCTGTTAATAATACACTAAATCTACAGTGTATTGTAGCATCAACAAATGCGGAAAGAGTTTCCCAAACACTTGAACCCCTGTTGAGGCCTCCGTGGAGAAAAAGAGGGGGTTCGGTTTAATGACTCTGTAAAGGGTTTCCCCTCAGTGTTTACAGGTGATTACTGCATTAGGAGCACATGTGAACTGCGGTGACTCAGTGGGCGGGAATGCTGCTCGCTTTTTTATTGAGTATGAAAAGGCTATTGAAAAGGTCAGCAATTATCGGAAATGATGAAGCAGTAGCTTTTGAAAACAGTCATATTTGTTTTAGGGTGTCCGGCATTAAACCCAGGCTCTAAATGCAAAGTGTATTTAGTGTGTGCCGTGCTACGGTGGTCTATGAGGTGCCTTCCTCAGCACATGTTATGGATTTGAACGTGATTAAATGCATCAGTTACAAATGAAGTACTTGAAATTTGATCACAGATGACAGCAGGCAGTCCACTATCCACTGCAAATCAACCTACCACACTGAAAAATAGTGCTATTTTACAAAAGAAAAAGCTTTTCTGGTTCTTTCGTGAGCCAAAAGGGATCCTTCTTCTGTAACTACAGTCTTGTAGGGTGTCATCGGATGGTTAGGTCTGAGTTTTCGTTCATGCTAGGTTGCAGTTTTATCAAGCTCATTTCCTTTATATGCTTATTTGGTGCTTACAAAGGGGTTCTCACGCTACCTAATGGCCAGCGATGGCAAGTGAGGGAGCAGACTGTCTAAATAACCTCTGACGGTGTCTCAATTTCATGTTCACACGAGGGATGTTTTTCCTCTTTTAGTTTTGGGTTATTAAACCAAACAAAAAAGCCCTCGAAAATGATGTTGGATGACCGTTTGAGCCCAGGGCTTTTGTCTTTAGCCTTTCCAGGGCTGGCAGCAGCTTGTGTTCCACCAAAAGGCCCGAGGGGCAGGTACACTTTGATCCAAAGCCCCCACCTTATTGCCCCGTGATCCCCCTGGGTCCCAGTGCTGCTTGTTTGTCTTCTGTCTCTCCCACACACTTGTGCTGGCCTTCTGAGAACACAGTCTGGTTCCCAATAAAAGCCAGGGGCGACAGCTCCTGCTTAATTCCTCAACAGACAGCGTTGGGAGGTAGGTAGAAACGGACTGAGAGAGGAATGCATGTACTGTATGAGGCACATAAGAAAGATATTCTGCGGTCGAGTATCACTGTGTGCTGTGCTAATCGCGTTATTAGGCTGTGCACTGTACACTGGCATGCATTTGGACAGTCATTTCTCCCTGAATTGTCTTTACTGTCCTTTTACACAGTGTGAATGGATCAAATGAAGCACTAGCATTTTGGTAGGTGAGATGCATTCAGCTGCAATTTTCAAAAATGCTCTGCAGGGTTCTATAATGTGTCTGTTTACATCTCTGATGCTCTACCATCAAAAGGAGCATGGTGAATTAGACACACACAATCAGCCATAACATTAAAATCACCTGCCTGATATTGTATAGGTCCCCCTTGAGATGTCAAATAGCTCCAACTCATACATATACTTCAAGTACTGTAAGTTGCAATGCCGGTTTGTTTAGTACAGGGGTCACCGAAATCATACCCCCAAGGACCACATGAGTAGCACTAAAAATAGCACTGCTCACCACTGAGCTGCATCTAACATTGAATTTTATCCTGTTGCTATGCTTCTTTAATCACATCTGCATTTATACAGATTTGAAAATGACAATATCTAAAAAAATTATTATTATACATGAGGTTTAGAAGTTTTTATGTAAAACCTGTTCTAGTGTATTAAAATGTTAGCGCGTCATAAGGCTCAGTAACCATGATGTAGCTCTCAGTCTCAAAAAGTTTGGTGACTCCTGGTCTAGCGCATCCCATGGGTGCTTAACTGGATTGAGATATGGAGAATTCAGAGGCTAGATCAATTCCTTGAGTGCTTTGTCATGTTCCTGAAACCTTTCTTGAACAAGGCCACAGCCAGTAGGAAATAGCATTGACATGAAAATGCAACAATGCTAAGGTTAGTTTTGTATATCATACTTACATCCATATGAATGCCAGAACCCAAGGTTTCCCAGCAGAACTGCACAGAGAATCACACTACCTTCCTCCCATAATGCATCCTAGTGCCATATTTGACACACACAGACCTTGCCATCCACATAGTGTCCAAAAAAATTGGATTCATTAGACCAGGCCACCTTCTTCCATTGCTCCATGGTTCAGTTTTGAATGATCACACAGTGATTGTAGGCATGTAGTGGAAAATTGGCCTCTTATATCACACAGCACACAGTAACAACACTTTCTCTGCAGTTAAACCATTCAACAAGAGGGCTGCCACCAACAAGGAGCACCCAGGAGGAGTGTGTGTGTATGGTACCTTGCTCAAGGTAGGACAATAGCAGTGTTGGGATTTAAACCCACAACCTTCTGATCACAGGGGCAACTCCCTAACCACTAGGCCACCAGTTGCCAAGGATCCTGCTGCTGGTTTTCTAGTTGTCTTTCAAAGGAGGAATTTTATTAGGTACTGACCAGTGCATACAGAGAACCCCTCACAAGACCTGATATTGTGGAGATGTTCTCACCCAGTCCTCTAGTCATCACAATTTTAACATTGTCCCTCAGATCTTTATATGCACCCATTGTTTTCTGCCTCCTACACATCAATTTCAATAACTGATTGTTCACATTCTGCCAAAAATTCCCCACCTTTTTACAAAATCTGTGTTATTCACTTACCGATTAATGTAGATCTTTGGTTGGCGAACAATTGAATTTCCCATTTGTGTAACTACTAAAAGTTAATCTTACCCTTTAACACTTTTGGGGGTTCTAAATTAGCAAGCTATGCAGCAACATACGTGCAAAATCTAGAATCATGCATAACATAAAATAACCTGATTAAAATAGATCTATTTAAATAGAAATATAAGGCACATTATAGATAGTTTATTTACACTGCAATTAATACATTTGTTTTCATTTTGCTGCAGTTCTTTTGTTTTTGCTGTGTAATCACTTTTGGATTTTGGAGCATTTATACTTCTGACTTGTGTTGTTTGCAGATTTATACTTCTGACTTGATTATCGTATTTGGTGTAAGAAAACTGTCATATTCTGGGACATCTTCTTTACATTTCAGCTGCTAACCCTGGTGATGGAGAAGGAATTACAATACATTTGTACGTTTGTTACAAATGCAAAACAAATGCTAATAAAACTCATGCAAAACACCCTGAACCCATACAAAGGTGAACTCCTCTGAATACACTTTGATTTGATAAACTTGTGATGACTGGGATAATACCCACCGTTCATTCTTTAGCCTTTGAAGCCCCCTTTGTTTAAAAGTGAGTAAACAGGGGCACGATTTATGTAAAATTGAACTGCTGCCCACTTCTCTGGCAGGTCTGGCCAACAAACAACAGCCCTGAGAGCCTTCCTTTCTATTCAGTGGTGGGTAAAAACAAGATTTTTTTTTTCTAATTGAGACCACATGTGTGTGTATAGGGGCAGGGGATGGGGTGGGGTGTTCCGCGGTTTGATACTGACAGTCATTCCCCCACACAAGCGTTTCCATCAGCTAATACTGTAGCAGTGATATGAAGGCCTTCTCCTCAAACTGTCTGCCCTCCTTATAATCTCCGATCCTCAAAAAAGATTCCCTTTTTTCAAGAATTCCGCTGCCTGAGAAATGTAGGAGGTCTCTGCAGTCTGAGGAGCGACCACAAAGCCAAGACATTATGGTGAGGTCATTCAAAGTAGCACACAGTAACACTCATGATTTAGAGTATGGATATGAACACTTATGATAATATTGGAAGAGTTATGATGTGCAATGCATGGGTGCCGGGGCAAGAAATTTAAATTGCTTTGAATGTCTGGGAGTTGCAGGGCTTAATGTTATACTGTATGCATCTGCAGCAAGGCAGTCATTTCCAGGGTGCAAGGAACCTAAAGAAACTACAGTCAAGTTGTTTCCCGTTATATTTTTAGCTGATAGCTTTTTTTTTTGCTGAGGTTTTTTGCAATGTCTCATGCCACCATTGCTGTATACTACTTGTAGACCCATGTAATTACTTGCTGTCATAATGTTTGGGAGCACATACTGTTTTGCATTAATGAATCTGAATCCAGTTTATCAGATCCTGTTTTATATCTGCACCACATGGCGGTGTCATGGTTCCTTCCTGTGTGGAGTTTGCATGTTCTTCCCATTCCTGTGCGGTTTTCCAACCAGTACTCCGGTTTCCTCCCGCAGTCCATAGACATAAACAGTGACTGAAAAAAGAGATGCTATTTTGCCCATGGGTGTGAGTGTTTAGCACGTTGGTTAATGAATGTGTTAAATCTATATTATTTAAGTCTGATATGTATGTGTCTGTATGCATTTTCCTCCTCTAGTTCTCTCCTAAAGACCTTCCTCTTTAAACAGCACTTTAGAAGCATTGTACACCTCGGAACTTTTAAAGGCACTATTTAAGTTATTAATATTTTTATTAGTAGTAGGGTTTTATGTTCTAAAATAAGCAATTGCTAATATACACCTGTACTAAATACTACAATAACTATGTACAGTGTAATAAAAAGATTTCATGAAAAAATTGGATGGTTACTTTAGACTGTTTGGAAGGAAAAGTGGTTGGGCACCATGATCCGAATATGGTGATGCTACAGATCTGTCTCTGTCCCCTTAACTTGTTTGTGACAGTAAATATGATTAAATGTACACATACATTCACAAAAGGCATTACAGTCCAAAGGCACCCCGTCAAATAGCAAAAAACCCGTGAATTTGGGTAACACGATCTCATGACTTTTCGTGATGTGAAGTGTGTAACACCGGCAGTATCTGCTCTAACTGGTAACTGTTAGGGTTAGGGTTAGGGTTAAAGTTAGGTTTAGGGTTGGGGTTAGGGACTTTCCCTGACTGCTTTGCAAACAAAACCAATATGGAATCAACAAATTATTTCCCTCCTACTGGCCCCAGTCACCAGTTACTGCTGATACTCTAGATGTTATGCAGTGTGCATTAGAATACATAGGATAGTGAAGTGTTGTCCTAGAACGAAAAGGTGAATCGTTGTCCTAGCACGAAAAAAAACTCAACCTAAATCGTGAATATGCAACACATATTTTGATTACATTGTATTTCGTGATGGCTGCAAGAAAATTTTGAGACAGGGCTCAATTTGTGATGTGGTAAAAATATACTGGCCTATAAATGCCATTTTTTCTTGTCTAAACCCCCAAAAAACTCACTTTATGCTCCAAAAACTCTGTAATTTCATTTTTAACTTAATACATTTTTTACTTAATACGGAGTATAGCCGTATTTCACCATCCTAAGACACGCTTTCATCCACAGTTGCTTTGTGTAAACTCGACAATACAAAAAATATGTAGTTATATTTTATATGGAAATGTAGCTGATTGTTTATGATACTTAATAATTTTGCACTAAAATGCATGAAACAATATAGCAAAAAGAATCTGCAGAGGATGTCTACAATTTCCAAGAATTTGCGGGGGTTTTCGAGAACCATTTTTAGTTTAGTTCTAAGAAAAGAATCTGTGAATTACTGAGGCCACTGTAACATTATTTTTATGTTAAATATAACATTATTTAACACTGTATAAATATGCCAAATGTATTAATTGGCATATACTTTCATTTATTTTCCAGATGTTTGATGATATTTACCATCCCATGTCCTCCCACATGGGGGAGATCCCTCCGCAGAGCCCCTCCATGTCCCCGGGAACAGAGCTCCCACCTTGGATTACTTCATTGTCTCCCAGACCCAGCTCCCTCCATGGAACTTCTCCGTGTCATCAGGGCCTGAGCTCCTTTCATGCTCTCTGGAGGGGAACTCCCTGGCTTCCAGTACCGATTCCCCTCCGGGGCCTCCAAAACCCCAGTACCCCACCTAAAAATACAAGGGGAGACCACCATCCGATGGTGGGGTTGACGGCACTGCTGGTGGGGTTAAAGCCTTTCTGGAGAATAGAAGGTCCTACTGGGAGAGGTAAGGGTCCATCTAGTGAAACTAAAAAGACCCTTTTAGGGGAGCTAATGGCCCTTCTAGGGATGCTAAAGTCCATCAAGAGATGCTACAAGCTCATCTATGGGTGTTAGTCAGGGGTGGACTACTCCGGTCCTGGAGGGCCATAGTCCAACACGTTTTGGTGATTTCCTTCCTCAGAAACACCTGGTTCAACTTGCCAGTTAATTGTCAGGCTTATTGGATGTGTCTGAGGAGGACTACCATCAAACTGTGCTGGACACCGGCCGTCCAGGACTGGAGTTTCCCACCCCAGGTTTTAGTGGTCCTGCCATGGGTTTAACTGCTTGGTTGCTAAGCTACCTGGACCTGGTACAGGACACAGGAGCCCCCTTGGAGCAGCCACTGGCTTCAGCCTCCTTCCGCTTTGATGTTTGTGTGTGTTTCTTCCAGGAGCCGTCTTGGTGCTGGGACAGGAGGCAGCAGCCTTCTCTGCACTGGCACTGTTGGCTCAGGCTGCTGTTGGAGACTCAGTGCAGGTACGGGACACTTGAGCCTCAGCACAGGATGCTGGACTATGGCTGCTTGGCTCTCGACTAGTGGCATGGCCATGTGGAGCGGTGAGAGTTGTGGCGTGGCTTTGAGGAGCTTTGAACGACTCTGACACCACACACGCCTCATCTGTCTGTGTGCATATTGGAAGGTCGGTCCTTCTGTCACGTTTCCCCTTCACTCCCAAACGAGGGCAGGCACGTAGACAGAATTACATGTTTTACATTTTTTTTCAACAGTACCAAACAACAGTGGGCCAGGCTTCAAAACAAAATGAGATAGGAGAAACACAAAAGCACTCCATGTGATGGTGGACCAACAAGTCTGGTCCTACACAAGAGAACTTAAATACATGTAACTCAAAAACTCTAAACCAATACAAACACAAATCTCATTTCTCTGAGCACCCTGGCTGCTGAAACTCATAATAAACAAACTCACTGCCGACAGTGCTCAGAATTTCATAATAAGAGACAAAACAAAATGACAAGAACTAAGAAAGGACAGCCACTAGTGGCCGCTGACCGGGCCGCTGACACAGCTAAATTTAACAAGTATCAGGAGAGTGTAAACAACATTTATAGCATGTCTTCATCTATTTCAGGAGTGGTCCTCATCATCTGGTACCGTGGTATTGGTTTACTGATTTACATTCAAGAGCTTAGACTCATTCCATGTCATGCATGTCTTTATTAACAGTTTTTAAAAATAAGTTTAAAAATTTCAATAAGATTGATGTACATTATTATTAGGAAGGACTTTTAAGGACTCTCTAAACCCTCTTTTCTTGGCTTAAAATGACAGTTCTATTTTATTTTTATTTTTAACAAAAGGGCCTCTACACCATTTGGAGGATCTTCCACCTTAAAAAATTCTTCACGTTTAAAGACCAACCTTGTAGAGCTTTAAGACTTCGTCCAACTAAAATGACTAGGGATCCCAAAGCAGTTCCTCTGGTGCGTTTCCTACCCTGGAGAGGAAGGGAGATTATAGCAGTCTCTTTCTCTCTCTATCTCTCTCTCCCTCTCTCGCCTGATGTACCTAGCGCGCATGCAAGCTGTGCGAGGAGGTGACTGGGGGCATGCTGGCTGCGTGCCAGAACAGGGAGGTCTGGAAAAGGGGAGAGTAAATGAACAAGACTTTGTCAGGCCTTTGACAACTTAAACCTGAAGACAAGGGCAAAGGGAAGCAATGATGCCGAGTCTTTCAGTTAATCCTCGTCTCTGACGTAGTATCTCGGAGAAGCACCTTTTCTGAGTACTGCCTCTGTGCTTGAAGGTGTGCCAGTGACCCTGCTCATCTCTCATGATGCTGATGAGTCTGCCCAAATCTGCACTTTTTTTACTTAAAGCTCTCATGCTCTATCTTGCACAAACTTTAGTCTTATGCTTCTGCTCTTTTATGCATCAAAGACATCAAATTTGCTGATAAAACACAGATGATGTTGAGTCGTTGAACATTACACAGCATTTTTTGTCAGCAATATGATACTTTCTCACTGAAACACTTAGAGAAATTACGTTGCAATGGCAGATTCCAAATGCTTGTGAGTGGAGGAGGAGATATTTTCTAACTAATTTTTGTATCTGTACTCTTGTTTTAACTGTAAGATTGTTGTTGTTCAGTTCATAAAGAATTAGCTGCCGAAATGTACATCATTGCTTTCCTGAAATCTTTAATTAGACAATTATATTTGAATTGCATGGCGAAACGAAGTCAACTCTCAGACCGCAAGCTTATTTTGCTCCCACTTTCCTTACTTTCATAATTATGATCTTAGTTTCATGGTAATTCATAGTAAAAAGGGAATATATATATATATGTTCTGAGGGTAGAGCTAGGGAGGTTTAACCATAAATGTCAGTGTAAGGAAGTTTCGGCATCAACAGCAAACAGGCTCTGTGCAAGATCAGATCAAGGTGTTGTGCCTCCAGTCATGGGCATGCCTAGTTCAATTAGTGGCAAACAATACTCAGTTAAACATGATGGTTGGAAAAGCTAAATGCTGCTGTTTTCTCCCCCCCCGCCCCCTACCTTTAATCATTTCCTCCCTGTACACTCGTGATATCTCTGGGCAAACTGACACTCTGGCAGAGCAGCGTATTTTGATGTAGTGGTAAGGAAAACTGCTCCGCTTCAATCAGGCAGAGGCAAATGCTTGGCTGGACGAAGACCACATCCCTTGACTTGTTTATGTCTTGCTGTTGTTGTTTCTTGCATTGCTGTAATTGTAATTGCAATAAGTGCGGGCCTGACACTGGGTTCAAGAATCATCTGAATTCTCTCCCCCTTTCAGAGGTCGACACCGAGCTCAGTGCCAAAATAGATCGCTCCCCGCCCCCGGGACGCCGAGGGCCTTGTCAGCAGATTTGGCCCGAATGGAAATCCTGCTTATCACTGTGGAATTTTATTATTTTGTCACTGTTTGATTCATAGTCACCTGGTGCCTTTCCTTTTGGTGTCACGGGACAAAAGAGGCCAGGGCTGGGGGCGGGGGGGATGGAGAGGAGGAGGGGGCTGAGGAGGGAGGGTTGGCGGTAAGTGTTTGTCCAGCAATAATAATGTCCAACTATGTGGAATATATCTTTTGCACAATAACAAGCCTACGAGCATTTCATTTTTCACAAAGCAACACATTAGAGGGGGGAAGGAAGGTTGGGAGAGGCACTGCTAGTGTGAAACGGGATAATATATTTGTCATTAGATCTTCCTATTATTCTCGGCTATTTGAGATGGAAAAATGTCTCCGATGCCCTCCGCAAATACGCCGCTCTTTTAGGGCTCTGACCCAGTGCTGCCTGTCCACTGAAGGACGGCTATCGGCCGCTTGTATAACCCCAAACATTTATCCATTCATCAGCAACGACGTGGACACTTACACATTGTTCACAGACATGTTGTGTTCGGAATGGGGTTTTTGGGACATGGTGGGTTTCTGTAGGTTACTGTTATTCTCTATGTGTGTTTCAGTGTGTGTGTGTGTGTGTGTGTGTGTGTGTGTATGTGTGTGTATCATTGTGCTCATCTGTCTCTTGACATCCTAACCCATGTGATATTTGATAATAATGGCTTTATCTTGTTCTTTTGGCTGCTCGGATCCAATTGCAGCCCAATCGAGAAAAACAGGATGTAGGCCTACGAGGTCTAAAAGCCGTCCCAGAGAGAGTGGCAACGCTTTGTGATGAAACTTTATGAAAGCTTTACAACCCGAAGTTTATATTTAGAAAAAGGAATATCTGTGAGCAAGGATAGGCACTCTGTCAGTCTCAGCTTTGTCTTCAGTATTGTGATTAGATTGAATTAGATTAGATTAGACAGGATCAGTTTAGATTTGATTACATTACACTAAATTGATTGGATTGTCCACTCTTGTGCAAATCATTTTTTTTCTGGTCAACCTTCAGTCTTTATTTTTAACATCGTGCCCTTATTAACCCCATCGAGACACAAAAATGATGATGCCTATATAAATCAAGCCAGCGGCAGTGCATGAAGTGGCCTCCCATTACTATTTTATAAAGTTAAAAATGTCATTCTGACATACTGACCCGCTAAATCGAAGATTTCTAGTTAACATACACTAGATAGGTCATCTGGAATCCCAGAATTACTAAATATTACTGCATCTCATCAGACTCTCTTATCAAAGCACTAATTTAATGCATTCAAATGATGTGCAAAATTTTTATGAAAAGTATAATGAAAAAAATGCAGATGGTTTTGCTCACCATAGTTATGACCTATCAAATCATAATGGCAAGATACGTTTATAAAATACATCATTCCTCTTCTTACTGTTTTAATCAAAAACACTTTTGCTGACCTCCCGCACCAAAACCAGTTTTAGGGTTTCAAACAAACATGTTGCAAATATGCCTTTATAACATATGTTATATAAACATATACGTTTAAAACATATGAGTAGATGAGGTTAGTTGGAAATAAATAACAACTGGTGATGTGCTAAATGTACATTTAATGGTTGTTAATGGGTCTAGACACTCAATAGAAATGAATGTAGTGGGATGTGCCGCTATTTCACAATTAAAGCAAGGACTGACAATGTTTTAGATTAATCTACTGTTGTTGCTAAAATGCCCCAATACTGAAGGTATATAGAGATTATTAAATTCAAGAGATTCAAGAGATTCAAGATTTTATTTGTCTAATGCATAGTCATACAGGTAGATCTTGCAGTGAAATGTGTCCTGAACCGCTCCGTTTGACTGTGCAGATTATTTTTAGGACAATTTAAATCAAGTATAAAATCTGGAATTAAGACACTAAAATAAACAAGGAATAAGAACATGTATATAAATGCTTAATATAAGCACAATTGAAAAATGTTTAAAATTTAAAAGCTTCTCTTCTAAAACGCAAATCTAACGTAAATACTTAAGACTGGATATGGGTATGTATTTAAATAAGTTAAGCAGTAGAATTTACTATGTGCAAATGGAATGTGCAAATGGAACGTTAAAGTGCACTGTGCATTATTATCAAGCGAGCACAGCAATGTACAAAAAAACAGAGTGATGAAAGCAGGGTGTGTTATAGAATGATATGTCAGAGTGATGCAACCTCCTTCTGAAGTCCACCGCCAGCTCCTTGGTCTTGCTGATGTTCAGCTGGAGATGGTTGCCCTGGCACCATGATGCCAGGTTCTTCACCTCATCCATGTAGGCCGTCTCATCATTGTTGGTAATGAGACCCAACACCACTGTGTCATCAGCAAAGGTCACAATCGTGTTAGAGCCATGAGTGGCCACACAGTCCGAAGTGTAGAGGGAGTACAGCAGTGGAGAGAGAACACACCCCTGTGGTGCTCCAGTATTGGTGGTGATGCTGTCTGAGAGGCACCTACCTACCCTCACCACCTGAGGTCAACCCGTGAGGAAGTCCAGCACGCAGGCACAAACATGGCTTTTGAGACCTAGGTCCCTCAGCTTTGTGTACAGTCTACCTGGCTCTATTTTGTTGAAAGCTGAGCTTTAGTCAACAAACAGCAGTCTCACATAATTACCCAATGTCTGGTCAATGTGGCTGAGAGTGGTGTGCAGGACGTGGGAGATGGCATCCTCAGTAGATCTGTTGGGTCGGTGCGAATTGGAGCGGGTCTGTGGTGCTTGGGATGGAGAAGGAGATTATGTTTTTGACCAGCCTCTCAAACACCTTCATTACTTCTGAAGTCAGTGCGACTGGATGGTAGTCGTTCAGGCATGAGGGCTTGTTGTTCTGGGTCAAAGTTTGTTTGTGTGTGTGTTTGCGTGTGTGTGTGTGTGTGTGTATGTGTGTTAGTGTGTGTCCTGAACACTAATGAATAGGGAACAGGGGATCAACAAATTATGCAAGAAAACTACAGTTTCTCACACAAAGTAGACAATGAATGTAGACGCAACATAGGTGCGGCAAATTAAGTGGCATGTTGATGTAATTTAATGTAAAAGAATATGATTGCTAATATTAACCATTTATCATTCTGCCAGTATCACAGTGTAAACATTAGTTGATATTTTCAAAAAATGTAGAACAGAATTTTTATTTAATCTGTACTCTATAACCCAGTTTTCTGGAGTTAAATTAATTGTCCACTGGATTCCATGTTCTCCTCCATTTATCACTGCAGAGGCCAACGGATTTGTTCCAATAGAAATTCTAAGTGGGATGATCTTTTTTTCACACATTATAGTGATTTATTGTGACATGCTACAGACTCACAATAGTGCACACACACACACACACACACACACACACACAAACAACCGCACACACAAATCTCTCGTGCAACAGTGTATAAACTCTGGCAAGATCTAAATATCAATTATTCTCACTTTATGAGCGAGGCAAGAGGTCTTACAGTGGGAAACAGAGGAAACATGCAATTGGCCTGTGGTTTTGGAGCCTTGAGCAATTACCGAAGCCCTATTGTAGGTTGATGGGAGTGTGATTGCTTGTTCTCTACACGGCACAGCCTTAATGCGTCAGTGATGAGTCCTGCGAGCGCTAATTGTTTCAGCCTTGAGGATCGACTGATCAATTCTCTGTCATACTCGAAAAAATTTGCGAAAAAAAAAGCTTGATGTTCTGCCACGCAGCTGAGTGGAACTTCTGCCACGGTGTGAGTGGAAAAGCCTAAGAGATATAATGCACTTGACGACAGCCAAATACCTGTGGTTTTTTAAATATCAATAGGCTGCGGAGGTTTGGAGGCTGAGGGGAGGACATGAGAGAGCCCACCCAAAGTGTCTGGCAGTGACGGACATGAGCCTGTCTCTCACTTTCCTAGGCTCCGATGGGGCAAAGTACTAATAGAACGGTGCTGAAGATAAGGCGAAGCTTTATTCTTCTTCTTCTGAGGTCTGGAAGGAGGCGAAGTGACGATGTGCGCACTTCCTCTGCGGTGAGTGGCCACTGTGGCGAGTGTATGGCTGCCTTTGGTTTCCAGCATTGGCTATTACACAACGCAGGCCTGAACTAGGCTTTAAGAACATATTTGGCTGCCGTTGCCAGTTCGCCGGCGGCGTATCCCTCCGCTGTGGTTTCATGGGTGAAGATGTGCTTGTCAGAGTGGAATGTATGATTCAGTTTAATAGTGTTAATTTACTGTCGCTGGGGCCGTCTCATCTGCTGCCAAGCGCCGAGAGAACCCAGGTTCTCCTCACTATTTGTGTAACAAATGCATATACATTCACACACGCGCCTTGAGACCCATTCCCGGTCTTTCCCCCTGTTAGTGCGTGGGGGCCAATCATATTGTTTTTTGAGAGCAAAATAAATAAATGGGATAAGACGAAGTGGGCCTGAAATTCACCTCTGGCAGTCCGTCTGACACTTGGGCCAAAATACAAGCCTGCCAGGGTCATCTGAGGAGAAGTTATTTAAAAAGAAGGGAAGAAACCTTTTGGAATTAATAAATAAATACAACGCAGCAAAACAAAAAAACAATCACATGACAAAAACGAGTCCTTAACATAGAAGAAAAACTTTCGCTTCAATGATTAACTGTTCGGTAGTTTGTTCCAAAGCCTGTTCTGCTGGGATCATAGAAATCAGCAACACTATTTTAAATATTTTCCACATATCTCTTTAGGCCCAACAGGGTGCATTCTGCATTAATCACAGAATTTCTCACTGCTGTTGTTGGGTTGATTTTGTTATGTAAATGACAAAACAAAGCTGAAAACCTATAATATTTTTGTCTCACAAATCTTTTGCATTCATTTGATAACATGTTAAAAAAGACATGTTAGGGATAAGTCCATTTTTTAAAGATGTAAAAACCTCCACATCATGTTGAGTTTCCCTACCATTTACATGTTTCTTCTTGAACTGTTCACCCTGGGCAGTAATGGTTTAGGAACCTTTTTTTCTGTGTGCAGAGGAGCCTATAGACATGCAGCATTCTAAGAAGAACAGGTCAGTGTGAAAATCATGGGGCAGAAGGCCCACGCATTTGACTTTAATAAGCCAAATGAGGGGAGAGTAGGTTTGGGCTGGGTCCAACTACAACATTTATGTTCCACATTTGCCCCCTTTTCCCGTCTCTGTGCTCACATTGAGAAGAAAATATCATTGCGTGTAACGGGACACGCCACAGCTAAGAGACTTGTCAGGCTCCTCCAGGAAAAGATTGATCATTTACCAAGAAATGTAGTGAAGTTAAGGCAAGGCGGTAGCCACCGACGCTGTCCTTCCCATTTCTTCTTGTTTAGCGTCATGAGAACAAAGACACTCTTCCACTGTAAAGGTTAGACATACAGCGTGGCACGTTATGACTCAGATTGCCTGCGAACGACAGCACCCTGACACTCCTTGGTGTAATGTATACAGTCCAAACAGCCCAATCCAACATTACTTCAAACTGTGGAAAGTTCCTCAACAGCTGCGGATGGAGTTCGCACACTTTTACGTATAAACGGCAGCGGAGGCCCAAAGCCCAGGCCAACAATAAGAGAATCGTCAAACGGGCGTAAAGCGTTGTGTTGGTTTCTCCTTCAGGGACGCCACCTCGGGCCATATTTTTTGATGATTCAGTGCATTGCAGGCTAATTCACATTTGTTTACTTCAGACTTGTTTAAGTGTCCGTTTGTTCGAAGAATTTATGAATGTGAGCATGTGATCATTATTTCCTCGTCAGTGATCGAGCATCAGGCCGACATTGTTTAACTTGGACCGTGTGAAATTATTACTTGGGCCCATTTTAATAGTTTTGATATTTGTTCCAGCTCTTGGCTGTCTTTTCTGTTTAAAGTGCGGGCTTGAGCGTTCCTAGATGTTGGAGGTTTGGGCTGGAGTCGGATGAGTTCTGTTGTTTCAGAGGATGCACTCCTCTGAGGAGGGACATGTTCTGCGCAAGCGTCCCACTGTTTCGCTTCTTGGAAGTGTGTGTTCGGGGAGGCCCAGGCTCCTCACTGGCCTTAGGTTGCAAGCGCTACCTCCCAGTTCGAGTTCTTCGAATGTCTGGGGGAGAAAAAGTCCCGCACAGGAGAAACAATAACATCAAGCGCATCTGTAGCCGAATGCTGAGAATTGAATCAGTCTAATTTAAGCCACCTCAGATTCAGTGGGCTTTCTCTCTCTCTCTCTCTCTTTCTCTCCCTCTCTCTGTCTTTCTCTCTCCCACTCTCTCTCTCCCTCTCTCTCTCTCTCCCTCTCCCTCTCCCTCTCTCTCTCTCACTCTCTCTGCCGGTTTTTTTTTTACTTCACGCCCTGAGTGATAAATTAAGCTACACTCACACACACTCACACATACCTGGCGTGGAAACAAATAAATGAATAAATAAAAAACAAAAAAAATCACAATGATCATAAAAAAATTTAACGTTAAAAAAAGAGAGTTATGTTGAGATAAACTCTTGTTCATTATATTTTACTTCATAATTGCAACCGCATGTGTTTTATTCATTGTTGCAAAACTTGTTCTGTATATAGCTCGTTTGTTATCGTGATCAAAACCACTGATCTGAAGCTTAATGCTGATGCTGTCATGTAAATAATTTTCAAATCAGCAATAAATACAACAATTTCTGATGAATACATATCAATTGCATGCTTAAAATAACATTCCGGTTAAAGCCCCGCCCGTTTCAAGACAACCCGACACACTTCCTTGTTAAACCCCGCCCATTTCCGGGATAGGCCCGGCCCAGTCCGAGTACAGATACAGATACAGATAATTCATTTGGCTAACAGGTACAGATACAGATACAGATAATGCTGTACTCGCTCATCCTTAGTAGTTGGTCAGATGTATTCCACTATTCAGGGTTTTCAATAAATATTAAAATCAAAGAATAACCTACTCTTTTGTGTTTAGTTACTGTAAATGGTTCAGATCGACTGCACATTCCACTTGCTGAGCAAAAGTATCAAGAAATTAGTGGTTACGACAAAAAATGCATAGAAAATCTCCACTCTATCCTGTTCCATGTGTGAGATAAGCATTTGTTTTACTGTTGGTTTCAATTGCTCCTACCAAACGAAGCCATATTGCAGCATGTTTTGCTGCTCAGTCTGACTGAGGGAGTATGTTCCGATGATTCATGAACAAGTGCTCTTGCTCTGTATTGTTCAGTCTCATATTTATTGGAGACTAAATGCTGTTATGGTGGCAAAACTGCAAAAAGGAAAAAAATAGTGGTGCCACTAATTGTGACATGAGGAATTTTGTAAAAAAAAAAAAAAAAAAAAAAGGAAAAGGATTATAGATAAATACATATTCTCCAGTCTGATTTTTATGTCAGATTCATGCTATTATGGTAAATGGAGTCAGCATACATATAACAATATATATCTATGTAATTTTTTTTAAAAAAACTAATATGCGTTTGGTGTATTCCAGTTCGCTGCTTTTTGGTTTCCACTTTACACCTACTATACTCATTTCACTTCAGAAACACCTATCACTTCATGAGCTCCAGCTACCTTACATTTCCAGTATATCTGTGCAGACACGCCACATCAGTCCCCCCTGTGCCATTCATCACTGTCACTGGTGACCAGATATTATTTTCAGAGCCGGTCAGTCCTATATGCTCATTTTGCAACATCCAGTTATGGAGGACCGCATCATTATTTTCTGTTTGCTTTTGTAATATTGTGGGAGTGTGTATGTGTAAAATGTGCATGTCATTATTGTTTATGACACTATTGACCACAAATTCCAAACACAAAAATGTAAACATAATACAGATCAATATTTTTTATACCGTGAAAATGTTAAACTACAAGCATACACAAGCCTACACAAGAGCGTACAAGCGTACACAAGAGCTGTTCTCTCTCTCCC
>JBBMFX010000037.1:18837078-18847985 GCA_037832545.1 Rhabdalestes septentrionalis | reverse complement strand
CTCTCTCTCTATCTCTCTCTCTCTCTCCCTCTCTCTCTCTCTCTCTCTCTCTCTCTCTCTCTCTCTCTCTCTCTCTCCTTCACTTAAATAACATTGTGAGACCTGTAACCTTCACTTTACCTTCCTAACACGAACTGTGTGTCCACAAAGAGCAGCAGTGGTTTGTCAGAATGCTGGCTAACATGTACTGTGGCTTCAAATTTGACACTTTTCGGCTGCTCGAAGTTAAAGTGGTACTCCAACTGATAGCCTAATGCTGTATCTTTATTATTTTTCATTTATAAAACATTCTTTGCATTATAATTGTTCTGTTTCGTATATGTCATAGCAACGTAGATAACCTTTGGGTGAACTGCAGGCCCCTATATTTTTAATCTTTAATTTGCTCGTTGACCTGCCCTTTAAAAAACAACTATGGGTGAATTTATAGACAAATATCAGTATGATTCATACTATTTAAGCTTCAATGAATCTTAATTATGACATATTTCTGCATATTTTAATCGCAGTCTGGATCCCGGTCCTTTCTGCATGGAATTTGCTCATTTGTGCATGGGTTTACACAGGGTACTCCAGTTTCCTCGCACAGTCTTAAAACATGCATGTCAGGGGATACAGATTTCAGTATACATGTGCTTGTCTCTGTGTTTGGCTTGTAAATGACTGTCCGGGGTGTTTCTCTGCTTATCCTCTGCCTTTCCTCTCGATTCCCACAACATTTCCTTTGTCACTTAATGCCACTTAACCCCAAAGCAGATAAACCCCTGTGTTTAACATGGGGAATCCATTTTCTTTTTTTTCTCCAAACATTCCTTTGTTGATTATAGTGAAGGTTTCAACACTACCCTAGGTTTGGACAGTCCAACAGCGTTTTGAAATTATACTCTTTAAAATAAAAGTATTGTCTGTCTAGCAAACAGCCAAGAACCCCTGGGGCTGCCACAGCATGTAAACAGCCAACACATAATAAATCTTAGGGTAGTTGTGGTCAGTGTTTTCTGAATGTCTGGTTGCACCATGTACTCCACTGCAAAGCTGAACAACTACATCAGCATATTGAAACTATAGGTGACTTTTTCTGTTCAATTTGTACTCAGGACACTGCTGGTGGCACCTCTGAGGTTTCTTTGAGTAAGGTACCATCCCCACAAACTGCTCCCCAGGCTCTGCGTTCCTGTCTGCCTGCTGCTTTACTTGGTGAATGGGTGAAATGCAGAGAAAGATTTCCTGCTGTTCATGCAGGTGTGTTCACATATGACAAAAATGGTAATGTTACTTAACATTCACTTCATAAGGACCTTGTTATTGTTTGCTAATGTATGTGGATAAAGTGTATTGTTAAGGTAAAGTGCCATTTAGTAGATGCCCTTTTCCAGAGCGACCATAGTTAGTTACTGGGAACAGCTCCCTGGAGCAACTGAGGATTAAGTGTCTTACTCAAGGACTGATGGTAGAGATTTGGGGTTCAAACCTATGACTTCATGGGCATCGTGTTCACGGGCAAATACTTACCCACTAGGTCACTAAAACCGCTGTGTTCTTCTAATTAGTTACAGAATTATACAAATAAAGACCTTATATAGCAAAATATTTTAAAAAATAAGGGCAAATGATGGCAGATTTGAAAGTAACAAATTGTTCTCAAAAGTTCATTTTTTGAAAAATCTTACAACTGCCGTGTCATTCTTTGGCCAGATATTGCCAAACCTCCTTCCAGTGAAGCCCAGATGCAGTCTCTGAACGGCGGCAGCGTGCTCACGCTCCGTTTGGCTCATGGCCAGCTTATGCAGCTGTGCTTACTCTTGCTGTACCGAAAGGGCGCTCAGATCAGGCAGCAGGGTGTGGACCAGGCGGCTCTTCGGCCTCAGACCGGCCGGCCAGCAGGACGTTTATCTCCCCACATCCCTCACCAGCCAGCTCCTTTTCAAGAACAACCTCCGCTGTGGAACTGCTGCACGGCAAAAGATAATAATAGATGTTTTTCCCCCTCTGAAAGAGGAGCCTGAGATTAGGTGATGGGGCGGAATGATCAGAGAGGTGCTTGGCGGCCTGTTTTTCTTACCTTTGTAACGTGCATATGCTCAGAGGGCCACATTTCCCCTCTGTGACCTAGTTCTCATTCGGGTGGAGCACAAAAGTATAGAGAGAGCAAGTGGGCAGATCAGAGAGGCCAGGCCGGGAAAGGGGTGTGAGGGATAAAACTCCCAGAAGATGAGAGATCTTCGGAGAAGAGAGATTTGCGAACCCGGGAAAAGTGGCTGGTGACATCAGCATCAAGGGTTGGGTTAGTGATGAGAAGGGCCAGCTGGGTCCTCCTCTGACCAGCAGTATGGAGAGTTTTTCACCTTAAATGAACCCAAGAGGGAGCCTGGAGACCCTACAGTGCCTATCAGCCTCTCACATCTCCTCAGCAGTCTCTCCGGCCCCCGTCTAGACCACTTTATTTCATCCCTCAGATGTTTTTCACAGAGCGAGAAATGCCAGCCCGGGTCAGGCCGGCCTAACAGATGCATTAATACTTTGCCTTTTTTAGGCCCCGACTTAAGACAACCGGGAAGTCAAAGATAAGACGTTTCTTCCATTAGCGTGCTAAGAAGAAAGAAAAGGTTTACAGTGAGTGTGGGGGGATTACCATGTTGTACCGTGAGTGCAAATATCAGCTCTCTCCATCACCCGGACACTAACGTGCACAGCCAACTTCTACAGCTTGACGACAGGCAACTGCTGAGAGACGGAATTCAGCATAATGTCGAGTGCCTTATTTGGAAGCATCAGGTCTCCTGGTCATGAGGGGGGGAAAAAAGGAGGAAAAAAAGGATGAAAGGAAGAAAATGTTTATTTGCGGTGGATAGATCCCCAGGAGGTGATGTGAGGTAGGGAGGCATTCCTGGCGAATGAGGGAGAGTGGGGTCAACAAAGGATCACTATGGACATTATCCAAAACGTTTCACACCGCAGCCTGTAATGGAGACATGCTATTCCAGTCAGGCATGGAGCTGAAAAGTAGCGGAGGTATGCGCGAGTAAAGGAGACGAGAGCATGAATCAAAAAGACGAATCTTTCTTATATAAGGTTATATATTTCGTACGTTACGGGAGCCATATGGAAAGATTAAGGAACAGGCCATATTTATTGGAAGTCTCGGGGATATCCATTCCAGATCCTCTTACAGGTGTCTGACAGAACTTTCTTTGTCAGAACGTCCTCATAAATTCAAGGTAATCACATAATCTGAAGAGCCGAAAGTGCTCGCGGGTCTTTTGTGCTCAAAAGGCTCGTCGAGAGCGAGTGGTGGAACCGAGAGCACGAAAATACAAAGGTTAATTGGACATGCGCGTCAGAAAGCAGGCGGCCAGGTTAAATAGAGGCCCAGTGGGAGCTGCAACACTTTAAAATGGTTCACGATTATGTTTGGAGAGTCTTAAACGTCTGAGAATGTTGTGGTTGGCGGTTTAATGAACATAACATCTTGGTCTACTTCAGGCAGATTGGAGGAAGTGCTGAAAACAAATTTGCAACAGAAGCATTCTCACTGTGCAGAGAAGCTGAAAGAACAAACAAGTCGACCAAAGTGTTGCAAAGGCTCATGGGCTATTTGGATGACCTCAGCTGGCTGATATTTATGGATGAATGTTCTGCGTGGCTGATGATAGGTAGGGGGCAAGTTTCACGCTGTGTCATCTGACCTGACGCGAGGTTATTGGGGCTACTGTGAAAAATTTCCCAGTGCTTCAGTCACTACAATGTGACAGCACTGCTTGGAATCTGGAGTAATTAACGTTCATGGGGACTCGGGGGAGGGGAAACCTCGGTTGATCCTGATTGGCCGCTTTAATCATGAAGGACCTCCTCCTCCCTTTGATGTCTAATTGAATGTGCTTAAATGGCCATTGTCAGAGACATAAGCAGAGTTGATTGCAACAAACAAATGTGAAGCAGAGTGGGGAACCTCCACCTTTGAAAAGTGCCGTGGTTCTGCTCAGGCTAAGCAGAATGTGGTTGCCAGTGGTGCGGAGCCTGCACACGTCATTTTAATGAGCCCTCCTCAGGGATGCAATCGACTTCCAAAATGGCTTCCTGTGACGTAGGTAGGCACGTTTGATTCTGCTCGCTGAGGCGTCCATGGCGTTCTCGTGGTGGAGATGATCAAGGCAGATTAGAGCAGCCCCAACAATCAGGGCCAGCTGGCAGAGTGAGAACTTGTGGGAGAGAGTGAGAAACCCCAAAAAGAGCCCCAACCACAACTCTGACCTTACAGAGCCTCTAGTGCTATTCCAGTGTAAAGGTGGTAACCATTTCCTGCTTTATCATGCAGTGCACATTGTAAGGGAGAGAGTGGGGCTGAAAGGAATTAACCCATTCAACGCCCAGAACCTCCTTCTATTCTTCACATCAAGAAACTGAGAATAGCTTGGCTTGCTTGCCAGGCTTTTACTTAAAGCACAGGCCTTGGGATGTAGTGAGCCTGAGACTGTAAGATTTTAAGCAGAGCTTCAGCAAAATCCCATTTAACTCATCACTGCTTCATTAGAGTGAAAATAAAAGGCAAATAAGGTTTATTGGAAGGATCTTCAATGTCAGTGTATTTAGAGACATTTGTTCCCTTTGATACAAATATTGAAAAATAAATATTGTATGTGTTTTGCATTTGTAAGACAATGTTATTTGTATGTCGAGTGTGGGAATAGATCTTATAAATCATGTAAATAAAGGAAAAGAGAAAATGTTTTTCTTTACAACTGGGATTTGGATTAGAATTTGAAATAGCCTGAATGAAAAAGGCAAAGATTTTTCTTTCTTTCTTTCTTTCTTTCTTTCTTTCTTTCAATTCTTTCTTTCTTTCTTTCTTTCTTTCTTTCTTTCTTTCTTTCTTGCAGAACTAGCAATTCCCGTCTTGCATGGTGGTGCTATTGCATGCAGTTATGGTTATGGTTACACAATGCCACATTATGGTGTAATATACTGTTATTCTTGTAAGCACAGACTAGCCATAACATTAAAACCAGGAGAAGTGACTAACTTTGATTACCTTGTTACAGTGGAACATGTTGAGTGTGGGATATATTAGGCAGCATATGTGAACAATAATTTCCTTAAATGGATGTGTGCGTTGCAAGAAAAGAGAAGGCAGGCTGGTAGAGGCACTGTGATGCTCAGGGCAATGTTCTGCTGGGATATTGTGGCGTTCCAGTGAAAGTTACTTTGACATGGACCACCTAGGTTTAGTTTCACCTTCACAAATCACCTTCTGTTAGAATACAGTACATCACAATATTGTATTTACTCAGATAAACTCCTGTAAATGATTGTACTGTTTTTCTTGTGGTTTTTTTGCACTCTCGCTTTAGTCCTGTCCTGCCCATACTTGTGTGGTCCTGTGGTGTTTCTGTTTTTGTTGTTTCTGTTTCACCATGGTCCTGGAGGAATGTTGTTTGTTTAACTGTGTAGTGTGTATATGGTTGAAATGTCAAACGCCTACTTGACTTGCCTTGACTTCATCTTTGCCACTGTGCAAAAATGAATAGAGAATGGTTTGAGGAACATGACAAAGAATTCAAATTGTGGAGCATCAGTGGGATGTCCTGGGCAAACTAATAAAATCTCACCACTTGCAGGGCTTGACTGATCTGCTGTAGAGTCATGGCACACCTTAAGAGGTTATGTGGAGTCCATGCCTTGATGGGTCAGAACAGTTTTAGTGGCACAAGGTAGGCAGTTTCAATGTTATGGCTGATCAGTGTATTTATTTGTATCTTATTGTAGTGAGTGTAATGGTTTTATGGATATGAACCCAGGATTTTGCACTGACCTTTTTATCCTTCCAAACGAGCTAATGGAGATCCATAAAATATGCAGTATTACTGAACACATGCTGCGGCTTTCTTTCACGCAGTTATATTTCTCCACACCCATCAAAAATGTGTCCTTAAATAAACTTGGACAGAGGCATGTGGCTCATCAGAGAATAATTACATGATATGAACATCATGATATTTCCTGATCTGCTGGTTTGGCAGGCATCGCTCTATTCACACAAAAGTACCACTCTTTTCAGAGCAAATGTTATCTACTGGCAAGATAACATTCGTGTGATTTTCATTTGGGCCACCGGAGAGAAAATGTCTGTTCAGATGGCTGTTATCAGTCTGGTGGCTCAGAACCCATGTTTGAAAAAATGCATATAGGCAACGTTATGAAATCTTGTTTTTTAGAAGATCATTTTACAAGAAACAGTGTTGTTCAGGATATCTAGTCATTTTTGTCATTATGTCTCCTAATTTTGAGGATTGGCCTCATGGTGGCGCAGCCGGTAGCACTGTTGCCTCACACTTCCAAGGTTCAAATCCAAGTCCAAACCCAATAACTTTGGCTCTTTGTTGTCGGTAGCCGAACACGTAAACATTAATAGGGGAACAATTCTTTTGTGAACTGTCAGTCCTTTTTTGTTAAACAGTGGGGATGAACTAATTATTAGTTTTTTGCATAAACAGCACAGACAAATGAGACATATGGAGTCAATCGATAGGATAGAATTATTCTTTTGAGTAAAAACAAGCCTAATGAGAACCCCCTATGACTCCTAATGTTGTACAACTGTAATGTGTATCCTCTCCAATTCATTGTTAACCCATGTTTTGGACACTAACAGCAGGGGGGATTGGACAGAGAACTCGTTATTGAAGCCACCAATCTAGCGGCTCACATTTCTCCAGAGGAAAGTGTAATTAAGTCTGTTTCTTGTATGAGAATTTAAATTAAATGAAAGATTCTAGAATAATTTAAAATCGAATTAATGCTTCTACTAATTATTTATGTATTAAATTGCCCTCTCTTGTAGTAAAAAAGTCCACTGGTTACTTTTACAATATAAATATTCAACATCGCTACACTCCCTTATTGTTAGCATGATTGGCATAAAGTGATATGAGATGAAAATTGTGATGGAATGTGAAAACGTTTTTGGCCATTTTGCATTGTTGTCCTCATTAGCACACTTATTATCATAACCCCTGTTTTAAAAAGGGCTTACAGTCTCAAAATCTACAGATGCAAAAAATGTCCACTTTGTATTGAATGATCCAGCTGTTGATGAATTTGCTGTTTATTACTCTGTCTGAGGCCATGTCCACACCTGCACGTGTATTTCTGAAAACAGAGATTTGCCGTTTTTTTGGGTTCTTTTAATTCACGTCCACATGAGTGTGTTTTCAAAAAAATCTCTGTCCACTCAAAATCGCAAAAAACGCTGACAGAATTACATCAAGGCAGCAGGTGGCGATATAACCGTAAACCATATAGAATTGGTGACCAATCAGAAGCCTTGGATGGAAGGCGTCAGTATCAGAGTCTTTGAGCAGTGTTACCTTGTTGAAAAATGCTACCTTTAAGTTTAAACAGTTCACAACACTAATGATAAGAAATAGTATGAATAATCAGAGAACATTTTATTTTCTTTAAATGAAAAGAGCCTAGATAGATAGACAGATCATTAGAGATGCACAGATCCAGTTTATACACTCAGCTTTTAACACTGATAGATGCTAGCATGAAGCAGGACACAGGCTACTTCAAATCGATCCATGCTAACAACTTGTGGGGATTCTGGACCGTGCCGATTTTTCCCAGATTCAGAGAGCATTAAGATAACTGTGGAAAAGGGCATTTTAAAATCGGGAAACTTTGCTTATCCTAGAAGAAATTTCTTACGAACCGGACCGAGTTAAATTCACATGATGCATTTTGTGTGATTAATTGATTGAAATAAATGCAATAAATGCATATAAACAGGCCAGAATTCCTAATGAGGTTGAGGGCAGTAGTGATTTGTTATTGTTGGGCAATGTAGATAAAAATATTTTTCTTGTCCACATGTAAACGCAGAAATAGAGTTTTTAGAAACTCCATAAAAACCATTTTCACTGACCCAAAATTCCATTTACGTGTGAACATGGCCTGAAATGTAGCTCCCACCTGTAGTCTGTTTATGCCAATTTGTGCTTCAAGTTCAGTCTTGGGTTTTCAATTTGAGTGTCTTTTGATGCTGTCAAGTCCTGTGACTTGAGTTTGAGGGTGTAGGTTTAGGGTGGCACAGATGCCTGTCGCCTTGCAGTGAGAGGGTCTTCCTGGCCAGATAGCTGAGGACCTAATCTGGGTGGAATTTGTATGTTCTCCCTGTGTCTGCATGGTTTTCCACTAGGTACTCTGGTTTCCTCCCACAGTCTAAAGATATTCACTGCAGACAAACTACAGATACTAAATTGCCCCTAGGAGTGTGTCTGCCCTGTGATAGACTGACAGATATCCACTGTATTTTCTGTCTTTCCCCCTTTGACCGATGGGACAGACTCCCTGCTTATGAATGAGCAGTACAGATCATAGCTGGATTGAATGCATGTGAGTCCACTCCTCTGGTTTTTAAAATGAGGATTTTTTATAGTTCCTCTAAGGGAATTTTAATGTTATATTAGTGTCAATCTAAAAGTGGGGCATGCTCACTTTTCCACACAGGATTTAATATCATCTATGGCCATCTTTACTTAAACAAGGATATACATTTTTTGAGGCATGTCCTTTATTCAGTAAATATTTCAACTTCAAGTTTCACTCTTCATTCAACTGGAGCTACCAATTTGCCTTTCGGCTTTCTGGCCAACCAAGAAATAGTTAAACAATGGACTACCATGTTCCTACATAGGGTGTGCTTAGTGTACTTTCAGGCACTTACCTTCATTTACAAGCCGTTTGATTGCAAGCAAATTTCAAGCTTAAAACAATGTTCTGGGTTTCTCAAGCACATCGTGCACTTTATGGTTTACAGTTACACACTGTGGTCCATCTGTTTCTCTGCATCATGAGAACACTTTCCCATGCTTATCAATGGACCACCAGTGAGCATATATTGGTGCATCCTTCTCCGCACTGCAGTGGAACTCACATGATAGTGGCATGTCACTTTGATAAAACTGAGAGTGAGTGCAGATACTATGAAGCTGTTGCTTGTCAGTATACTGCTACTGTAACTCACTTAATAAAAAAAAATCTGTTGGTCTGACTTGTAGTTGAAATGCTTAAATTTGAATGACAGATGTGGTGAGCCTAGAAGTAGCCAACGTTTGGCAGCTAAACGCAATTATCAGCAACATAGTTCTTGTTTGTATTTTTGTGCCGGCGCAGCATCAGTTCATATGAAATTAGATTCGGTTGTAGGAGAGTTCTGTGAATCCTCAGTGTCAATGTGGGACTACTGCACTCAACCGCATAAAATACCACCTACAGCTTTCCTATCATGCCTCATGCCTTAAAAATGTGAAATTCAGACGGGGCAACTCCATTCCAGGGGTAACCAAAACTCAGTTAATAACAGTGAATGAAATTTTTACCTGTCAACAACTGCGCACATGCGTCACCGTATGTTTTCATTCGAGCAGTTGTGTTTCACGCTGTCACATTGCTGGAACTTGCCACTGAATGTGCGCTCGCTGTCGCTCTGCCATCACATGCTTCTGATTTAGCTGCAAAGTCTTCCAGTCGCAAAGCCGCAGAGCAGAAATACTGACAGATCCACACCATCCCAAACTCCGATATGGCTGCAGTTACCATATAAACAAATAGCAGCTTGTTTAAGTGGAGAATTACATTTGACAACCAAGTGACTGCGCCAAACTGTTATGGTTGTGGAAATTTACAAGTTGAGCGAACACAGGCCTCCAAGTAAATATGCTTATATGAAAGGTCAGGAGGTCACCAGATAGCAGGAAGGTTCTAGTACTGTTCTTCTGTTCTTGAATGGTTCTGCTGCATTTCTTTGGAGGTTTGTGAATGAAAAGTGATAGCAAAACCTCCTGATTAGTATTTCTCTCATATACAAATTGCATTAGAATCTATAGTTGTAGCTGGACAGCTTGGAATAGTTGCCATATTGTGGTAAATGTATGCTGTTCTTCTTGGTGCTGGGATAAACCTGCAAAAGAAAAGTTACCATTCACAATAAATCTAACTTCAGGACCAGATGCTACATCATCCAGACTCTAAGCTACAAGTGCATGCTCATATATAATAAATATCACCTGAAATGCAGGAAGCACTCTGAGTTTATACAATTTGTGTCATACAGTTTCTCATTAGGCTGCAATGGATTTGAACCAATTTTCTGCAAAGTTGTCCAAGCTAGCCTCAGTTACTAAGAAAGAATGCATTTGTAGTTGCAGCATAAACCATATGCATAGAGTCATAAGGTATTTTCCTGGTTTGTTTGACTGTGATGTGGCCCTCAATGTCATTCACAGTTATAAAGTACACCATGCCAAACAGGCCTGACCTTGTCCCAAAACACAGGCTCATAAAAAGAGAGTTACTGAATAACCTGACAATTTGGACTGGATTTTCACCACGGCAAACTGCGCTCAGCGTAAGGCCAACAGCTTATTTTCTGGTCTTTTCGACATCGCGTTAAAACTCCTACCCACCAGGGCCTGTGTACCAAAACAAACAACTGGCGTCCGAGTAGAACAACTTTTAATTGAAACATGTTGTGCAAATTATGAACAGTTTTTGTTGCGTGAAGTGCCATGCTAATGTTTGTGTGTTTTAATGGGTACATGAGTCCTGGCACAGTCACTGTTTATGAGTTAATGTTTGTGTTTTTGCCTCAAAACACACTATATCTGACTTTCTTTCTTTCTTTCTTTCTTTCTTTCTTTCTTTCTTTCTTTCTTTCTTTCCTTCTTTCTTTCTTTATGTCTGTCTGTCTCTGTCTTTCTTCTTTTCTTCTTTTCTTTCTATCTTTTTTCTTTCTTTCTTTCTTTCTTTCTTGCTTTCTTTCTTTCTTTCTTTCTTTCCCTCTATCTGTCTGTCTGTCTGTCTGTCTGTCTGTCTGTCTGTCTGTCTGTCTATCTATCTATCTATCT
>JBBMFX010000037.1:18787613-18816794 GCA_037832545.1 Rhabdalestes septentrionalis | reverse complement strand
TCACAGGAGAAAATGCAGAACGTTTGTGTTTCCTGCACGACAACCTGCAGCTCTTAAACTGGGAGTACTGGGTGGGAATATAAAGACTCAGAGACTGGAAGTGGGATTAAAATTGAACATAATAGAAAATGTGCATGTTTAAAAATGTTCCTTACCTCAAGAATTGCACTAATAGATTTTGATGCTGCTGTGTTTATTGTTTACAAGCTTAAACTACGTAAGTTTTATATTTATATTTAAGTCATTATTCAATAAATGTCAAGTTGAGAAATTTTGTGCATCTATGTTTGTGTTATTAGTGTGATATTTTACCTCCAATAGAGGGGGACACGTTCAATAATTTGGCAAAAAAATATCGGCAGCATATATTGGCCATCGGCTGACCCTGACTCCAAAATATCGGCATCGGTATCGGCTACTGAAAAACCCATATTGGGCGACCTCTACTTTTCAATATAAGTGACTGAAAATAATTTATTGTCATTTTAGACCATTTCTGTTAGTCCGTTCATCATGAATATTTAACATAATGGAAAGAGCAGTTGGTATGTCCAAAAGTTTAATAAATAAATGAATAAATGGATGGTGACACATGGTTTTCTTTGGACTGTGCTGATTTGCTCTCTGAGCATCAACACAAATTGGAATAAAATGTTCCAAATCAAATGGAACCAGATGGCTAACATCAAGCTCTCTTACTTTTAAAATAAATAGCTTTCAAATAAATAGAATCAAATGTAATTCAGCTTCTTTTCTTTAACAACAGATTGTACAAACAATTTGTGAATAGACTGTAATAAATGAATGGAAATTGTGTTAAACAAGAAAAATATTAGTTATTGATAGAAATTAGTCCAAATTACATCATTTTAGACAAGTTCTGAGAAAATGTATCCTTTGTTGCTCATGAATGAGTTAATGAATCTAGGAATATATGCAGAACAGTCTTTAACCACATCGTCAGAGTCCCGCTATGGCCTTATTTCAACCCCAAATCCATCATTTCCACTGCTACAGTGATAATTAGCTCCATCTGGGAGCCGTCTCTCTCTCTTTTTAAAGCCAAAATCTTCGCAATGTGCCACCTCCATATCGTTTAGCTGTATTGTGCATATTTCTTCAAGTCATTACTTGTTTGCTTATGAGTGTGTTTTCAGTCCGTGCCCACATAACGGGTGACAGATATCTCGCTCAGTGGGGCATCGGTAGTTGCGGTAGTCACTTCTCACAATAGAGTGACTAACAGGCACAGTGTGTCAGTGTGAATCTGTACTTCAGGCCTTGGATTGTTCCCCATTAACTCTTTCCTGGTCAGAACTGCTATTGTTTCGACCGCAGAAAGCCAAGGATCAGCTGATCTGAGGTCAGCAATCCGAGCACAGCCCCAGTCAGAAGCACCAGGGCCTTCTTCAGCCAAGCCGATTCAAGAAAAATTTGCTTTGGCGCTTGCAAACAGAAGCCAAGAAATGGTGACATAAATCATCCCGCTAATGTAAACAGGAACATACGTCGTTACCACAGAACAACTTGTGGATGAAACGGAAGCAAAGCTGATGAAAGACGGTGCCGGCGCCCAGCAATGGAGAGATGCTGCTTGCTGAGAACGATCCCTCTTGTTTCATTCCTTTTTGATCCTGAGCCTTCAGGTATCATCATGTTTTTTTTTTCTCTCTATATTGCTGACAGTTTTTCAAACCTCAGAAAACAGCCTTGTCCTCAAATCACATCAAAACATTTCCAAGTCTTATATAAACACCCGCAAGACAAAAAACGAGGTAAATTAATATCTGGCATTCGGACTTTTCAAGCATTCGTAAGGTATGAAGACAACCAGTAAGTGCAGGTTTAGGCCCGTAGAATTGACAGAGACGGGGGGGGGCTGGGGTTAAACGAGGTAAAATCTAAACAAACAGGCCACTTTTCCTGCATGAGCTACTGGAGGACGTTTAGCTTTTCTGTATGCTCCTGTTCATATGATATGCAATTGTTTACCATTGACTTTCCATAATATGATCCACTTGCTTGCAGTAAAAGCAACAAACATCCACAGGCCACCGCTAATATGTATACTGCGTGCCTCTGAGTTGACCTTTTGACCTTTTGTGAAAATAAGTCTGTAAAAGATGTGCAGCAACTGCTTTGCAGCATTTAACCCTCCCCTCAGGGAGGCCATGTCCATGCCTGTTCAAAATGATCAGCATTACACCAAAAAAATGCACAGTCCACCCTGAGTGTTATGGAAAGCAATTTGCATTTCTGGAAGAAATGTGTAGCTGGGAATAATTAAAAAAAGAGACCAAGACACTGTTGAAGCTTCCATTGACTTTACTTAAAAAAAGAGAAGACTTTTTTTGGTACAAAGCATCTACATACATAAGCAGTACAGATAAAACAATAGTGTAACACAAAAGATCTGCCAGTTATAGATGTGTGCTATCATTGGGACCATTTTTCATATGTTTATATCAAAATAAATAATGCCTTTATACAGTGCCATTATTTGTATCTGAACCAAGGAAAAGGCTTGGCGGCTCATTCTGCAAAAGAAAAAACTGCTCATACAGACTACTCATAAGGTCAATGACTTGATGTGTCTGGAGACTAATTATACATATTCAAGTATTTCATTTCAAGCAAAAGCACTGGAATACTACTGTTGTACAATGAAGATATGCAAGAAGACATTATTGCTGTTCCCGCTGAAATGATTGTTCCTTTTTGTGTACTGTATATATGCAGTAAAGACAGGAAATAATTGATAAAATGGAATAAGATTTAGACTGGAATGTTATGTTACAAGTAGGTGGCATCTTAAAACTGCTCTTGCTCAAAGTCCAAAACTTCACTTGTTGGCAAATGTCCTCAATGACGTTATTCCTCGATGTTTTCCTCCGCCTAACTAAAAGCTATCTCTCACGAGACAGCCCGAGGCTTCATCTTCATTCTCCTTAGCCAGCGTAATGGATCTCGGAGCACAGCTAGAGTTGCTTTAGCTCGTCCAAAATCAAGCTAGTCTTGATTCGCCTTTCTAACATTGTCTTGTTTTTGATGTGTTTCCTAAAACGGAAAGTTAAACACAAAGACAAGAGTAAATTGCTTTCCATCTCTTCTTTGAGTCTGTTCTCAAAGGTAGCACCATGAAATGATCATAACGAGCAGTTCATAGAAAAAAACAAAACAAAATAGTGCCATTATCTTTGTCCATGACATTGTGCAACCTGCCAAAGTTTTTCTTCATTATTGCACCACAGAGGGGGGGTGGTTGAAAGGTGCATACATCAGGAATCTAAATTTCAATAAAATCGTTCTTTATCATGTAACTTTTGAATCACAGGTGCAAACGAGACAGCCAGTCTTTTGCCTCGGAGTTGGATTTTGTGGAATGAAGATGTTCATGACTCATCACTTTCAGTTCTGGATGTCCACTCGATCTGCGAGTCAGAGACTACATCTCTCCAGTCGCCTGATCCATCGTTCTCACTTTCAGCTCTGACATCTCTTCTGCTGGGTTAGGTGGGACATAACACAGTGTTCCTATCTGCATTTGCAATGGATGCTTGATGGCAGGGTACATGAAGAATGCCTCTGGAGATCAAGGCCAGGGGTTATAATCCTTATTTTTGGGGGCTTTTGGCTTCAGTTGTGGCTGGGGTGACTGTGGGAATGTGGAACCATATGTGGATGCCTGTTGGGCACAGTCATCAGGGGCCGGTGAAAGTCAGCTTCCTCCTGGGCTTGGACCTTCTCAGCCTGCCTCCTGAACTTTCTAGCACGGAGGATGTTGGGGACCCCTCTCCTTAGCCTCTGAGCCTTCTGCTGCCACACCTCATACTTGGAAATCCTCACCAGGTTCTTCCTTGGGCCATCCTGCAAAAAATGGATCACTTTCAATAACCACACTTTCAAACCTCAGTGAAAAATCAAAGAACCAATATCTAGAACATTCCTGATGCACTTTCATCTTGCCTCATACACTTTGACTATCTCCCAGTCTAAATTACCCCATTATGCTTGCTGAGGTTCCAGGGGTCAGCAGTATTAGTGCTCATACTCGCTGAAGTAGTTGCAGCTCAAATGTGGCATGTAGCATTTAGTGATGCCAGTGTTATGACCCATGTCTCAAACATAAGCCGTTTTTTGTTCTGCCCCCAGCTCCGTGCACCAGTACAGCCAACACATTCCAGTTATTACCGAGCATAATGGACCAACAACCATCTCGGAAAACTGCAAGAATAGCTCTCCTGTGCGCAAGGCACACTGACCTGGAGGTGCACTGGAGAGTGTGACTCTGTAAGCCCACTCAGTGTGAAATGTACTGTTCTTAAGCGTGGCCCGATTGTTTTGCCGATTTGTTTTTGTTGTTTTGAATCTCAAGCCCCAGGCCAGCTGGCCTACAGACGTGCCAGTGCTTAACATATTTTCATGCCAAGACCACATGGCATAACCACTCACCAGAATGTGGCACGACACTTGTTTTGGTGCTTTAAATAATGACATAATTCCGAAAGCTGGCCAATAGGCTTGCATTGTGTTACCACAGCCATGTGTTTGAGCTGACTGTCTCTGTGTTGTCGGGGCATCGTCTTTAGAAGGGTCAACCTCCTGGATTATCTCTTTTGTTTTTTTCCATGCTTAGCACTGATCACCCTTTTTATGTAAAAAAAAAAACAAACAAAAAAAAAAAACCTAAACTCAGTGTGGAATTTTACTGACAGGCAGTAGATCAGAGGGAGACAAGCTGCAGCACTCACCTTGTGAAGAGTCTGTAACACTGGAGTGACCTGCAGCGAAGTGGCCGAGACATCTCGCTCAGACTTTGCTGGCTTTGCACAATACTGCTCCAGCAGACTCAAATCACAGCTACGAAAGCAACATTCCTCCACTATCCCTCTGTGGGAACGCCGGCTGTTTGATCTGTAGGGCCTGCCTGGGGGGAACAGAAGAGACAAAAAACATATAAATATAAATCCCATCACAACATCTTGCTGTTCATAACATATCATTATCATTATCATTATTAGTAGTCATAACTAAAAGACATGACTGAAGTCGTAGTGGTTTTACAGGTCATTCCACTTCAAACACCCCTTCAAAAAGGCCAGAAAGTCCAGACAGACTGCGAGTTCAGCAAAGGAAAACTCCTGGATTTGTGAACAGCTAAGCTAAATAGATATTTTAACCTTGCCCTTTGCCTGCTCAACAGAGATAAAAGCAAAAGAACAACAGGAGAAGAACAAGAGGGGGAAGTCCACAGACATTTCACAGAAACGAGCGAGCCAGAAAGAGGGAGAGACAGAGAGAAGTGAGAGAGTGAGGGGGACAGAAAAGGGTGGAAGCAAATCCAATTTGAGAAACTCTATTAAACAGCGCACAGTTAAAAAAACTAAGCCAGCTTTTAAAAAAACAGGACGTTCCACTTTACTGCATGCATTGCTTTAGGACCAGGGTGCATATGCAATGGAGCAGGACCAGGAAACAGTAAGAAAAGCATTCTGTGATACAGCTAGGTGTGAATAGGGACCACATGTTAGACGCTTGTTCAGGTAAATGGCAGTTAGCACTACGGAATTCATTTATACAAAAACCATAAAGGCACAATCACAAAAAAACGAAATCAAGAGAGAATACACTGCTATGTCTACACACACACTTGTATATGGAACATTGCTTTTTTGTGGAATCAGCACTTACTGAAATAAAAGCCTCTGTCCTCGCACACGAACTGCAGGGTGTCTACCAGCTCTCCTCCACACAGGGTCTCTGCTGAAGCTGGAGATGAGCACAGTGCAACCGCAACCACGAAGAGCCAGACGCAGCTCGACGAAGGCATCTGCAGGAGGCCAGAACAACGTTCAGTCCAGCAAAGTTTTATTTCCTGCAGTCAAAGCACTGGACTCCAGTCCCTTACCACAACCACGTGCAACTGATACATGCGTGAACTCTAACTCGATCTTTCCACAGGTCATGGGAGCAAACTGTACACTTTGGCAACTCTCTAGCATGCAAAAGGACTTCACTGAAATAATTCAATACAGCAATGCATGCACATACATCAAATAGGTTGATGCACGAGTGTCTTTAAAGTAGCAGGATAGCAAAGGGAGCTCAGGTGCAAGCTCCAAACTAAAGAGGCACAAATAATGCACAAAAACTTCTTTTTAAACGGTTAAGGGGCTCAGTTGTGGGGGGAAGCCCTTTAAACGCGTGACGCAAAGTAAGAGAAAAGAGTACAAACTCTGACTCTTACCTCTGCTCTCTGCTTGCTGGTCCTCCTGCACGTCCTGCAGACTGTGTGCTGTGCTCCGGGCTGCTCCTCCATCGCTGTTTGAGCATGAACAGGGTAAGGGAGCGTTGTGAGTGTGTTTGTGTGTGCGCGCAACTCCGGACTAGCTGCAGGCTCGGCTCACGCTCCGTGCTGTTGCATTTGTGTGAGGGATGGTGCTGAAGTGCTGTTTGGTGGTGGTGATGATGTTGCTGTAGGCTGTCTCAGAGTTCAGAGGACAGTCGGGGGGTATAGGGAGTGGAGAGGCAGTTTTATACCCCACCCGCCCCACAAGCCCTGGGTTTGTGCCCCCCTCCCTCCACCAGGCGCATGTGTGAGTAGCAAGAAAGAGAGAGAGAGAGAGAGTCCAACAGGGTTAGACTGGATGGAGTTGGCTTTGGGAAGAACTTTTTTCCTCTCTAGCTACTGTCAGATTTTCCAAACATGGACACTAAAAGGAACAGAGTTTCACCCGATCATACTTTACGCGAATTTGGCTTCACCGGTACTGCCTTGAATTAGCCTTGACACAAATATGAACATGCGCACTAATGAATTAATAAACTTCTCGGTTGGGGCAAATGGTTCTTTTAAATCAAGATGTTATTTCAGTCAGACTGATGAATTAAGACCTAATCACAAAAAAACGACATTTAGCAAGACTATGAACTGTTAAGCAATGAGATTTCTATAAAATATATAATACTCTGCATCCTACAATAGTATAGAATTATGAAATATGGACCTACGTCCAATTCTGTACAAAGTTGTTACATTACTGTAGTCTCTTTCTTAAGGTAAAATATTAAAAAAAACAGTAGAAAAGTGCTATTAATTAAAAAAGTGAAGTTACCTTTCTCACTACATGCTACATTTGGACCAGACCCCATGCTGGACAGCCTTGTGGAGCACTCACTGCTGGTTTTATTATGAAGGCACTGTCCCAAGTCGTAATCTCAGTATGCATGCAGAGCATCACTATGAATGCATGTTCCCAAAAAGCAAGCAAGAAAACTGTACATCCCATAACCACACTGCATTCTTAGTCAAATGACTTCTGCTTAAAGGAACCTTTTGGCAAGAGGTCAATGAAAGGAATTTTAATTGAGGGTAGACTGCATTCTTCCTTCTCACCATAACAAAAGGGGCTTGCAGACGCATTCCAACGTATGCAAACACACACAAGACTGAAATTTCACTGTCACAGGCACTGACTGACGATGCATCTCCATGTGTGTGGCAATGTTTTTAGCCCTCTGTGGGGACGAAACCCCCCAGGACGATAGGAAAACATGAACTTTTCCGCGACTTTTGTCTGAGAAAAGATATGAACAGTCCCTTCTGGTTCTCAAGATTAAAATTAAGGTAAAGTGTGTGTGAGTGTGTGTGTGCATGTATTTGTCACAGCTGCTTGCAGCCCATTGCTGGGTGGGTCTATTTCAGCACCCTGACCTTTTTCTAAATGAATTTGAAAGAACATTTCATGCTATTTAAAGGGTAGAAAAGGTGTAGGTTAAACAGTGGTATGTCGAATGTGTGCCATGTCAGAGAGGAGATCATTCTTGCCTTCTTGTCTTTGTTCTTTGGGGGTAGAAGGGGGCAAATAAACAGTTTCTTAATAAAATTACTTGATAATATTATGGATGATTTCCAAGAGCAAAACAAATATGCTTGAACAATATATTTTATTTACTAAGTTTCATTGAGCTTCCAGTGGATCCAAAAGTCCATTGCTCACAACTTGAGTCCTAATATTGAGAATAAGGCAATCTGGCTGAGTTCATAATTCACTGGCCTGAGGAATGGAAGCATCCACCTGGCGTCCAATTAAGGGTTAATAATAACTCATAAGTCACTTTATTAAGAGAGTCATTATAAGATTTAGGACGTGGATGCCTGTGAAGACACACACATGGCTTCCAAAGCTATTTCTTCCAGTAATGACTGTGTGCTCTCTTTGTAATTACATATAAAATGCAGCCCGTGTTGGACATTGGAACTTTTGTTTTGATTCCCTGAAATGGGATTAAATTTGAACGCCAATATAATTGGATGAGCAGAAACATGCCTTAACATGCCCCAAATTGAAGACCCCCCACGCAAGGCTGAAGGATGCAGCCAGAGCCAGATTATCCTGGTCTACTCCCCCATCCACTACCCCAGTCCATCCCACTCCCCCCTGACCTCTCCCACAGCCCTGGCGGTGGAAACCGGACTGCACTGGCCCTCTCTTTTAGGAAGGAGTGTTTGCACTGTCAACAGCTTCTCAGTGTCCGATGAGATAAATGCATGATGGCATGGCTGCACATCATAGAACAAATCCACATCACATTCTTAGAAAATCTGACGTAAGTGATAATATGACACATTTTGACCCATGTTCAACACAACCCAAGAGAGACAAAAAGGTATTTTTTCCTTGTTTCAGCATCTAGCAATGTGACATATGCACTCTGGCACCCTCTAGCGGTGAAAAAGTGACCTGCATTGCGATCCACCATTACATTGTTTTCCCTCATACCGCTAACCTATCATGGCTCTGTCTATTAATTTTATACAATGAGCATGTGATTTATTTTAACCTGTTAGATTACTGAAATGCTTATAATACTAAGGAAAAACTACCAAAGGTTTCCAAAGGGATCAGAAGAATTTTGTCAGTTCAATGCAGTGAAACATTTCTGTATGAAACCATTGGGTCGAGACAATTTTATGGATAAGGCAGAAATATGTAGCATAACATTTCTCTAATCAGGCACCCACCTCCACTCCAGGTCCCAACCTGGTTATTTAAAAAACACTGACTTCACATCTGCGCTTCCACGACATTACATTTAAATGACATTTCCTTCATTTGGAAGATACATTGATCCAAAGTGACTTACAGTATGAGGAAATGTTCAAGTTCAGGGCAGTGTGAGATCCAGAGGCGAGTTCTAAGTGCAAAATATGTAAGGAGACGCATTAGGAGATGCTTTCCATTTCTGTGCAGTCATCAGTAACCTGAAATACACATTAAACCATGTCATATATTTTGGAACCTTTTACTTGAATCTATATTAAAATATAGTGTATGCGTTGTATTATACTGTATCCATAATAACAAGGTACAACAAAGTATATTTAACAACTGTGATTGAAAGCTTACTGGAAATTCTGGCATTCTGTAAACATCAAACATGATATCGTATATCCACCTTCATATACTGACTGGGGCCTATTCCAGCGGTCACAGGGGGAAAGGTCCAGGTAATAGTTTAAATATTGGTAACAGACACCAATGAATGTGGTATATATATATATATATATAATTATTTATGATTAAAAAAAAATATAAACTGTGCAGATATATTTGTACATGCAACAATCACAGATACAGATGTTCTCACTGTTTGCTTCTTTCTGTTGTAACAGTCCATAAGGCCTTATATGTTATATACATTTGAATAATATAAGATTTCAAGTGTATAAACTACATATAAGTCTAATAATGGGTCTGAAAATTTGTGACACTTTACTGTTGTGCCTTTCAAAAGACGGGTTGATCTAATGGTGTGGAGGGGCAAAGAAAGAGAGCAAAAACGAATGTGGTGGGTTTTCTTATTCTGAGTTCTGTTTCATGTTCCCACGATCTATGACTGCACTGCTGGCCAGAAAGCAGTCAGGTCGTTATTTATAGCAGGGGTGTCGAACTCCAGTCCTGGAGGGCTGTGGTCCAGCATGTTTTGGTGATTTCCCCGCTCAGAAACACCTGGGTCACCTCGCCGGTTAATTTTCAGGTTTAGTGGAAGTGTTTGAGGAGGAGAACCATCAAACTGTACTGGACGCCAGCCCTCTAGGACCCGAGCTTGACACCCCTGATTTATAGGGTTCGGAATGACAGCCAGTTTAACACTCTGTAAATTAAGACCTTCCTCCCCATATGCCCCACCACCCCTCCAGCTCTCCTTAAATATTGTAGCTCTGACGTTAACAGAAAGTGGGAGCAGAGCAATAAGCAGCTTACATAACTTATTTGGGAGAAACGGAAATGTTAGATTATAGCATAATGTATAATTACATTATAGCATAATATTCACTTGGTGAATCTTGATATTAGACTTTTCACATATCTTAACACCAAGTACAATAACTGACCTATTTTCACTGTATATATTCAAATACTGCAGGTATATAAATATGAACGTATTCACATTCATAAATGTATTTAATTCACATCTAAGATCAAACATTTATTTTTAGCCCTCTGTGGGGGCGAAACCCCCCAGGACGATAGGAAAACATAAACTTTTCCACAACTTTTATCTGAGAAAAGATATGAACATTCCCTTCTGGTTCTCAAGATTAAAATTAAGGTAAAGTGTGTGTGTGTGTTTGTGTACATGGATTTGTCACAACTGGTTGCAGCTCCATTTCAGCACCCTGACCTTTTTCTAAATGAATTTGAAAGAACATTTCATGCTATTTAAAGGGTAGAAAAGGTGTAGGTTAAACAGTGGTATGTCGAATGTGTGCCATGTCGGAGAGGAGATCATTCTTGCCTTCTTGTCTTTGTTCTTTGGGGGTAGAAGGGGGCAAATAAACAGTTCCTTAATAAAACTACTAGATGATAATATGGATGATTTTCAAGAGCAAAACAAATATGCTTGAACAATATATTTTATTTACTAACTTTCATTGAGCTTCCAGTGGATCCAAAAGTCCCTTGCTCACAACTTGAATGAATCCCAGTCCTAATATTGAGGCATTACAATATAGAGAATAAGGCAATCTGGCTGAGTTCATAATTCACTGGCCTGAGGAGTGGAAGCATCCACCTGGCGTCCAATTAAGGGTTAATAACAACTCATAAGTCACTTTATTAAGAGAGTCATTATAAGATTTAGGACGTGGATGCCTGTGAAGACACACACATGGCTTCCAAAGCTATTTCTTCCAGTAATGACTGTGTACTCTCTTTGTAAACATCTAAGATCAAACATTAATCTTTTGCACTCTAACTGTATTCTGTATTATATGAACTTGCACTCTTAATATTAGAAGGCCCACTGATGACTAATAATCTTTTTTTTCATCAAAGTTGAACTTATCTCACCTCGGCTTACCCTATGGGACAAGTCTTAGGGACAGAGAATCGATTTCAAATCAGGAGAAAGGATGAATGTCTTCTGAAGACTCTTAGGCCATTAGATACACGCGCTTGTTGGTGGAACAGAGGTGGTGCTGTGAGGGGGAATTCCTAAAAGCGGATCCTGTGTCGGTCTTCCTGCCAAGGGCTGTGGGTCTCCAGCAGGCAAAGGTAGAGGCGAGGTGGAGAAAGTGATCCGGGTGGTCTCCCAGCCTCTTTCTTCCTGCACCATTCCTTGGTCAGGTGTTTGCTTTGGCCATGACTTCTGGTCTGGAAGTTCTTTTAAAAAGCAGGTGCATTTGACTGGTTCACGCACCGGAATGAGATCATGTAAATCAGGCATTTTACATTATTTACATTCATTTAATTATTAAAAGTAAAAGTACTTCAATTAAATGAAAAGTAAGTTAAATAGCACACGTTCATGTTTTACAGCTCTTATCTGGACTTCACTCACAATTACAACATTCAAAAGGAAGGAAGAATAAAATCAGTGATTGGATGGACATACAGACAGACAGATAGAAGGATAAATAAAAGAAAAATGCAGCAAGTTTTTTTTAGAATAAAAAATCAGGTTTATGGCAGTGTAACCTTTTAATACATGGAGCAAGCTTTTATTTGTTTGTCTTTTCAATTATTCAGTGAATCTTTCTGGACAAAAATAAAACACACAGTATCAAAAGGGAGAAGTGTGAGCAACAGCAAAGTAGAATCATCAGAACACATATAAAAACACACAAAAGTTATCAGTGAATTCCCTCCTTTTCTGTTTGGAGTCTATTTGAACCCGTTCAATATTTAATGTCTCTAAATGAACCATTGGCATCAGATTTTGCTTGACAGTTATTTGCATTTCCAAATGTAATGGGGACAGTCTAGATGAACCTAAAATGAACACATCTGATATGCATTAGTGAACTCTGCAGTCCGTTTGACAGTTTAATGAAACATGAAACATTATTTTATTTGTCCTGCACGATATTGAAGGGACGTGCAATAATATGAAATCTTCAGAGCCGTAACCGAACATAATCATGCCTGTAGGAGTGTGAGAACCAATGAGAGGTCACATGATAACATGAGGGATCGTATTTTATCATATGAGCTTCCTACGTCCTGCAGTGTACTGTGGGGGCCTGTTTTATGACCTGTATCAGTACTTAGGTAGTCAACAAAGAAACTGAATCTACCTGACCCATTAACCTGGATAGCAATTTGAATTTGAACCATCTTCTGGAGGTTTCAATTGCTGGGTCAAATGTGAACATAACCTGAGTGTTATGAATGTCATACAGCTCTGTAACAGAATCTCCTTCAGGACACGGCAGCTCGGATTGGGGAATTTAATTAATCCCGATCTAAACACAACTGACCAACAGCGCTGCTATCTTACCTCAAGCCTTAAAATAGTTGACATAGCTGCTTCCAAATTGATCATGATTCATTTGCAGCTTAAAAAAGCCATGATGGCATCTGGGCCTGTGCCAGCCCCCGGTCTTGCTGCCCACCATTATGTGGGCCCTCAGCCCCACATGCGGAGCAAAGCAGCTGAATCCCAAACCTCCTGTGGGAAAAGCCTGGACACCCAGTCCAGCTATCAGTCTGCACCAGACCCAGCAGCATGTGGTGAGTCTCTTTTTACATTGAAAGCTATTTTAGATCGAGAGCAGTGTTTCAGTTAAATGCTTAAAACAGGGTGCGAATGCATGTAGCATGCAATATTTTCTGCCTTGTCCAATCTAACCATGTGATTAATGCTGGGGTCAGGAAGACGCGCTCTTACTCCGTAGAGTCTGGGCACATAGAGCTCCAAGCAGAACCTGAACAGAGGAAGGGAACAGTCGTCTGCATCATCTTAGGACTGCTGTTTGCAGTGACCACTGGATTAATCTACTGGAAAATGGATCAGCCCCACAAGCACAGTCTTCTCCAGGGCCACCTCACTGAACTTTTCTGGGAGTCCAAGAAGCATTCCCTAGTTTTCAAGACGATTCTGGAGGAAAAAACAGTCCTGGAGGTTTCTGCCGGACTCACGGGAGAGCCTGACGTGCACGTACATTTTGTGAAAAATCATTGCCGCCACAACTCGGGCACTTTCTGCTCCAGATGGGACAGGCAGCTGGAGGTGAGGACGGCTCGGGAGCTAGACGAGGAGTCTCACATGGAGTGCTACGACATAATGTGGACGCCTTTGGATTGTCATGTTGATCTGAGGGTAAGCTGGGCAAAACAAATTGGACATGACAGTATTTGCTGAGAGCCTGGTTGTTAGAGAACAGTGGTAATGTGGATGTGCTCATTTTGCAGCATTGCTTTTCCATGAAGAATATCTTCTGGTACGGCGGAGCGAGCGTCCCGGCACAGAAATGGCCCCTAAACTCTGTGAATATCCAATTGCAGCACTTCACTGTCAGTGACTTGAGACATAGTCCCTCAGGGTACGGATCTGTGCTGGAGCACCAGTTTTATGGATCAACAGGTGAGAAGCTCATTGTCTCCCATATAGACAGACACACATAGACGTGTATTCATATTACATAGAGACTCACATGCGTACGTGCAGACCAGCATAGCATGGGCTTAACAAAAGCTTCAAAGCTAAGACCTGGGACAAGCTATTTGAATAATTATTTATTTATGGCTCTCTATTGTCGAGATTGTTGGCATGGCGTAGTAACACATGCCATTGGCTTATTCAATCAGGATGCTATTTTATTAGGTATTAGTTCACTTAGGAAACATTTGTTGGAGCAAGTGAGTGCGTGTTCGCATTCGCACGTACATGAACATTATCTGAACTGCGTAATATGCAATGCAAAATTTTTTTACTGAGGATACTGGGAAGATGCTTCTGGCCTTTTTACTTTGACATTTTTTATTTGATTAGATTTTTGTGGCTTTATTTTCGATTTAGTTAATTTAGAGTTATTTAGGATTCATTTACGTTTATTATCGTGAATTATGCATGCCCTCATTTAGCAGTAAATGTTGCTTTTCCAACATAATGGGATGATTTTCTTGATATCCTAAGATAACATAACTTTTTCTTATATAATACGATTTTGACATCAGGAAAGGAGTAGCCTAAGCCTTACGCAGCAATTATTTGAATTTAGAAAAGAACTAGGACGTTAGAAGTCTTGAAATTATCTTAAATTAGAATCTACGTACCAGTAAGCCTGTGGCATATTAAGTGCGAAACACCAGCAAATTTCAACTTTCATTTCAGAAGAATATTTTGTTCCAAACTTAATTTTAGGGAAAACAAACTTGTTCTCCTGGGAAGAGTCTCTTACTATCTCAGGAGAATAACATCTTTTATGTAATCAAATTGACAATTAAAGTGAACTTATCTTGGAAAAAGACATCGAATAAAATGTATGACTTCTTTTGAATTTCTGTACTCATTTGAACGGCAATGTAATAGTAATTGCAGTTGAAAAGTAATTGTAATGAGAAAACAATCAATTGCAATCAGAAAATCTGCTGTAACTGGAAGCGGCATTTAAGAGCATTCAATCATGTGCAGCTTTCAAGAGTGGGGTGTACCAACAAAGATACAATGAATATGTTTACATTATCTCTGTTGTACTTAATACTGAGTTTGATTTTGCAGTGCATTTAATAGTTTACTGCACACCGTCTTTATACCAAAAAGTATTCTCAGTTGACACCCAGGTGACTTCAGCTTGCTCAGAGTAAGCATGTCTAATATGCCATCTCCGAAAATGAACATTTGATTTAAAAACCAGGTTTGATATAATGTTGCGAGCTTTGAACTTTGCATCATCATTTCTGACAGGTGTTGCAGTACTGCTTCCTCCAGATATCCCCCTGAATGTTGGTATAGACAGAAATCGGCAGCTGTGTGTCCAGCCACAGCTGGAACAGGTCATCCAGTCTCTTCAGTACAGAGTGTGTGTGGGTCGTAATCTTAAAGAAGTTCATCAGAAAATAGCACTCGAGCGCAGCCCCAAGCCACCACAGCTGCCTAACATGGCCATCCTAAGGTAACAAACATAGAATTTTGTTTTTGAACCGCTTACTTTAAACGAGATTCATTTAGATCCAACCATTAGTTTAGTCAAAGTCACTTGACTGGCTTAATTTGATATTACAAAAGTTGCAGTAATATTCCTGCCTTTTGATATCTAATACCTCAGACCGGCTGTTCACAGAGTCTCTTCTTCGTGTGCTGCATATCTGATACATGGGCACAGACTGAGTCTATTTCCTAAACTAGACACCTGTGCTATAAGCGGTACAGGCTGCAGTGCGGATATTTTCACTGACAATGCTTGTTTACTTTCACTCAGAAATGCACAAAAATGTGAAATTAACCATCAATTTAAGTGCAAGGCTCAGATGTCTGCCAGGGATGAGTCAAACCTGATTCAGACACAAGGTCTTCTGGCATTGTTTTATTTGGATTCTGATTTTAGGTCTCCCCTATGGAAACTGGATGTGAATGTGGACTCTGGGGAGAAGCTGGAGAAAGAGCTGAGGACTTTCGCCAACCGGCTGAGGAGGCACCATATGAACGAGGGCGTCATCTGTCTTGACGAACATTCCACCTCTTTGCTCTTGAATACGGTCAGTGAAAGTCATGTATCTTCCACTAGGAACGAGTTTAAGAGTCAAAAGTACAGCTCCGGAAATGTATGAAAGTATCAACATTGGTGACAACTGGTCCAGACTCACTCTAATCTTATCTTCTCCATTTCTCACTCTAGTTGAGTATGAGAAGTGAGGTAAATTACTTTATTAGCTTTGTAACAGTAAGGTAAAAGCTAAAAGCTGCACTGTGAGCATTTAGAAATGCCTGAGGCCCACCTAACTCTGGGCTACACATTGCTCCTCTCCAACCCATGAATCTTCCACTGGTCAACGAGCCAGCCAGACTTGGGCAGCTGTTACACACTGCTTTCTCACATCATCGATTCTGGGTGCCACCTTCACACTCACTCATCCAGGATTCAAACAAACTCAAATCTAGTCCTGAAACATCTGGGCCGATTCGCTACTGACTGTCCGGTGTCCAGGAAATTGTATACATGCAAATACTTATTTAAATTGCAGTATTTAATATTGCTTCTATTTCATCAGGACTCCAGTAACCCCCATACACAGAACAGGAACTTTCCGCTGGTCAGACATCTCAACATTTCTGTCACTTTTTCACCGTATGTGGGTGTGAATACCCGGCAGTTTCGAACATCGCTACATGAAGGAAAGGAGAATTTCTGGCTCAGTCGGCTATCTACCACCCAGGGGCATATGGTGAGAGAATCAAAATCAAGATGGCCATTATTTCAGAATTGAGTTATTTTTCTAACAAAAAGCCACCGAGTTGTGACTATTCAATCAACTAGAAATACATAAAAGCATAACCGGAAAATACGATGCACTGTCAATTTCAGTTCATTTGGCTGCATCCATTTGAGCTAGGTCTGCTGTCTGCTGGCCTCTTGCCACAGATTCCTTCAATGAGCCCATGGAAAGGGGATATCTGTGTGAAGCTGAACATCTCCAACCCAGCAGCAGTCAGGTGGTTCTTGGAGCGGGTGGGTAACTCGACTGCCCAGCTGGACGCCGAGTACGTCATTCTGGAGGGAGGGGAGGGCAGCCTCTCTGATGGTCTTCCAGAAGTTCAGGTCAGTCAGGAGTACATCAAACTCCTGGCTGGCCTTGCTATGAGGCTTGAACGGACGGCCATATTGACCTCAGGGTCAAGGTACGAAGAACCTGGAGACATTTTTCGTAAACTCGGTGACCTTTCAAGTTTGTGAAGTTCATTTCTGTTTTGTCAGGACCAGTCATGTTCCACGGTTCATAACTACATCACCACTGCAAGGCAGCTGGACTTACTCTGGAATTAAGGGCATCATTCCATCGCTCCTGCAGTACAGTATTCTTGGATATAACTTCATAATTTCTGATGCTATTGGCAAGTCTCGGATTTGGTGTTATATTCACAGCCTTAGCATTTCAATTCAGGAGTTTCATTTTTTATGTTTAATCTGTTTTTTGTATACAGGTGGTTCACTGGTGAATGACATGGTCGATGAGGAACTCTTTATCCGTTGGCTGGAAATTGTCTCCTTTCTCCCGGTCATATCTTTCCAGACACCTCCATGGGGTTTTAGCCAAAACTGGGTATGTATATTACAAACAACAATGAACAACACAAAAAGTATGCTCCTGACAAATGCTTATTATTATTATTATTGGATTTGGAAACTTGCCTCATTCTTCTACTATAGGTTCTTAACCTCACCAGGTCCTATCTGTCATTGCACCATGGCTTTGTGATTCCTCTCATACTGAAGTACGCTAATGAATGGAGGGAAACAAGAAATCCAGTCTACAGACCACTTTGGTGGATAAGTCCGGAGGACCCCATCACGTTTACCATTGATGATGAGTTCCTTATTGGATCTGAGGTACTTTAACAGATACTAGAAAGTTAACTAACATAATAAGGACGCCTGAGTCACACAGTTTACTAAGAGGCGGATATCACGGAGTCCAGGGTTTGAATGCTCATGACAACACCACATAGGTGGAAGAAGCCTCGATTGGCTTCATGCGTCTCAGAGCAAACACGTGCACTGCACCATACAATACAAGAGGTTGGGAATCGCTGACAACTGGGGAGATAGTTCCAAACACGCATTACAATTTACATCACAGGCAAGGAGAGAAAACTACAGTGTCCTGGCTTCTGCTTCAGTTGCAACAGATTGTGATAAAACTGTCTAATGTTAATATCTAATGTACTGAAGACCTCCCCTCGAGTAGTGGTCAAAACCCTTCTTCCTGGACATCTACTTTTCTTGCAGTTTTGTTCTAACTAGTGTCGAAAATTGTCTTTCGTAAAACCTGATCCATGCATCTGATCCAGTCAAAAAGGGAAGAAATTAATTAGCTAGTCCAAGCGTGACAGATTGTGGTTGAAACTAGACACTGCAGGAAGAGCTCAAGTTGATGACTTCTGCCCTTGGGCATGAAAAGGTTTGCAGTCTAAAAGGTACAGGTTGATACGTAGCTGAGAATGTAGGAATGTAGGAACATGGAGGACACAGGAGGTGCAAAAACATCCCGGAAGAGAGGGAGTAGGGGATGAACAGCAATGAGGGGAGGGCTTCAGATGTTGTCCTCCATTCAAACCTAATTTATTCCATAATTCCTTATTTCTTAAAATGCATCCAGGTCCTGGTGGCACCTGTAACCGATCAAGGAGCAGTTACAAGGAATGTTTACTTGCCAGGAGTGGGAATTCGGTGGCAAGACTGGTGGAATGGCCAGGTTTTTGATGGTGGGACTCTTCTACCCAGTTACCCTGTTGGACTGGAAAATGTTGCAGTCTTCCTACGCATACAGTCTTGAAGCCTTAATAGAGGCTCCAAACAAAAGAACTTCCTCACTGCACGACATGCACTTTCTTGAAAACTTGATCTTTAATGCTACTGTAAATGTATTGTTTGACACAGTACATGCATGATAAGTATGTATTTTTATTCTGGGAAAGGTGTGAATAATACATCTTGTTTTATTATAAACACAGACAGATGTTCCATCTCACGTTCATTTTAATTCCTTTTGGTCTATAAGCATTACAGTCATTCTCAATTCAGAGCCTTGCGCTGACACAACCTACAACAAAACTGTGTGAAACAGATAATAAATATGATTTTTTTTTTCAAAGCTAAAATTATTTTCAAACCCAAGAAAAAGCTAAGTGTAATAAAACAAAAAAAACATTCTGTACACCAATATTTGAAGCCTGTACTAAACAGGTCAAGAATAAGACAAGCTCCAAAATAATCTCTACTAAAAATTCTTACCGAGACTTGTAAGCAATAATGCTACGATTTCTTCTGGCAAAGCTGAACAAAATGAATCCATCAAAACTTACTGCACTCCATATTTTTAGGGGAAATGTCATAATGCTTCATCTTTTATAGCACTGTACACTACATCACTCTCCACTGCTTTCTGTCATTAATCTATACTAAAGAAGTGCGCAGCGCAGCAGCAACTAAGCCATGAGCTGGAAAGCCAGCAAGGTCGGTACTCGGTAACACTTCACACTAGATTTACCACAATGACGGCATCAACCACATTAAGGCTGCGCAGCTTTGCAAAGGTTAGGTAAGTTAAATAAACTGCTTCCTTACTCATCTAAAGTTCTTTCCCACTGCAGTGCAAGTTGACAAAACAGCAGACAGCAGAGGTGTGGTATTGAGTATATTCATTATACTAAGTACTAACTACCTACTGAGAGTGAAATGTCTGAATGCTTCAGGTGATAAGCTTGATTTAAACTTAACCGACAAGTGGCCATTACCTTTCCCATGTCTTCAGCTGTTATTTAAGACTCTCATTAAGGCACCAGCACATTTGACACCCTGTTTCTTAATCAATTGTCAGAGAGAAGTCTCGCATGTGCACACACACACAAACACACACGCGCGCACACACGCTCGCACACAACCACACACACCTGCACACATGCACGCACACACACACACACTCACACCTCTCTTTGTTTCAAGCACGCATCTCGTCATCAGTCATCAAAATTTTCAAATGCTTCAACTTGCAAGTCGTACTGAAGTTTTCAATCTATAATCCAAAACAAAATGAAATGAACGTAAACAAGAGCATTTGCCTTTCACTTCAGAGCTCTTGATTCCAGCTGAAACAAGCCCAACATGTCAAGCATTGCCTGTTTGATGTGGTTGCCAAAGCGCTGAGAGTCCTGAAAACAGAAAAAAGAGACATAAAAGAGATTTTCAACAAGCCAAAAATTCCCAGATTCCCCTTCTGATACTATCAAAATACATGTGCAAGTGTATCGCATGCAAAGGACTTCTGCACTTACTGTTTCTGGACTAGACCGCTTGCAGGAAATGTGGAAGTTAATAAGGTTCTCGCCCACAATAATGTAAGCCACACCATAACCATCATCAGCCACCTGTCACAGCAAAAACAACAATGAGGTAGATATACCTAACACAAGCAAATATCCTACACAAATTAAGAAATACATTTGTTTTGGCTCTTCTGACTGCTGTTAACATGATTTATGTAGTATATAACTATATAGTATATAAACTATGATTACAGAACACATATCCAGGACTTCTTCACTGAGACAGAATCACACAATGACAATCAGGCGTTTGTAATTTCAGCTGACTGTAGTTTAACAGAAAGTTGTCTTCACTTATATGGGACTCACCGGGCCAAAGCCTCCACCACTGGACACATGTTCGGGGTGCTTTACCAGATCAAACAGCTCCACCTGCTGCAGGGGTGTCTGACTGGTGGACAACCTCCAAGGCTCTGACAGCACCTACAGACATATGGGCGTGTGTATGTTACTGGACATAGCACTACAACTTTAAAATACATAACTGGTGTCAATTACGTATAATTAACTGCGTATTATAGAAGAGGCACTGAAGGATTCTGAAAGGATAGCAGCTGAAGGATTCCTACGTATGCTTAATATTCTTAGTATTAACATTAGTCAAGCCTATTGCAAAATAAGATAAACATGACAAAGCAAAACACCCAAAGGTTAATCCTTCTGAAATTATATTTTCCACCTCTATTCTCAACCCACCTCCTGAAGAAAGGGGGAGTCCTGTCCCAAGTACTTTGACACCACATAGAGGCAAAAGAGGTGGCGGTCGATGCCTTTCCCGGTCATAGCGAGACGGTACAACTGCTGGTGTTTCTCAGCGGCCTGCCTCAGCAGGCTCAGTTTCTTCTCTCGCTGTGTAAAAAAAAGATCAAGATAGAAGATTCAGAGATTTGTGGAAAAAACCCCATACAATTTTCACAATGATGAGATCATCAAAAACCAAATGCAAATACTGTATGAGTGTCACTTAGCAACTTTGGCGTTATTTGCTCCCAAGGCAACATTGTGAAAGTAGCATCCTCACTTTTGTCTAAATTGTAAATGCCATGGGAGCACCACTGACAAATTTACACATGTTCTATAAAATCTAGAATCAAAACTTTCATCATTTGTACTTATAACAAAGACATTTGTTCACTACCAACCAAGATTGCATTCTTGTCGCCATTTCTCTTTTCTGTTTCTGCTGCTTTTTATGATTGATTTCTAGCTTCCACTGTAAAGCTTTTCACAGTATCATGAACAATCTCCCATAAATGCATCCCATAAATCAGTGGTCCCCGTCTGGACAGCGCAGAGGTGGGCAGAAATTATGAATATAAGACATATTACCTTGTACAATAACTCACTCCCTACATAGGATATGTAAATCCTCATTGCTGACGTTTTGCCAAAAAAAGTCTGTGTGTTTGTAAATTTGCTCTCAGAGAGCCAAAGCACACTCTGTTCATCAGTAAATTCAGAGCGCTGTCAGAATACAGGTTCAGACATTCAGAGTGCTAGGCAGGAGGCACTCCGTGCGTACTCTTGATGTATGCTCCGGCTGAAAAGCTGGAGCCACAGCGTTCCAAAATGTTAGCCTTTTCAAATGGTAAGCATGGTAACCAGCCCAATACAAGGCAGCAAATTCCACTTGTATTGGCCACGTTTTGTAAGTCGCTCAGGTGTACAGCTGGAGCCTACATGATGAAAAATGCTTTGTGGTAGTACTACGCATGTGAGCATTTCTAACAATATTAGTGCTCTAGTGCAGTGCTTAACTAGATTTTACTTCTGGTTTTCGAACTTAATGACCTTTGTAACACTGATTCATAACAGAAAAGCTAGACTGATCATTCACAATGTTGTGTAATAAGACTCAGTAGAGAAGGTTTGGGAATCCCTGTATGTCACAATGCATATTTGTCCATGTAAACATCAGCAGAGTTTCAGAGAAACTGAAGTAGTGTGAACCTAAAAATGTTTTTAAAATTCAGTATGAGCAGTGTGACTAGGACATAAGTTTGTTCTGAAGAAATCACACAGCTTGAAAATTTGCAGCACTCAAGCCTCTAAAACACAGGAACAGATCATGTTGTGCATTAGCACGAAAGGTGCAGCAAGTGTCAGAATTTCAGAGTGAAATGTGTGCTTGCCAAAAAGTGCACAATGAAGTGAGAAATACCACCATGTGCTTGTCAACTTTTTTTTTGTGCTGGCAAATCCTCCCAAGAACAGTGTGGAGAGAAACAGGCTTGTATAGTTTATGCTATTATTAAGAAGTAATTCTGACCCAAAACAAGAAGTTTTTTAATCTATCTAACAGAGCAGTAGAGGACAAAACATTACAATTATTTACTACTGCTCTAAAATGCTAACAAAATTATTTGAATTGCCAAAATCAAATAACGAGCTCCATACCGGCTCGTTGTCGACCATGGCCCTGACAAAGTTACAGGTCTCCACGGTGCACGACCGCACTGTCTCTGTCCGTCCCTCTCTGAACAGCCGAGTCATTGATGCCTCATAAGTCAAGCAGAACTTTCCTTTGTCCTGCAAAAGGCAAATTACCATCCGTATATGAACTACGATATACACATAATTAACAGTAGATTTACTAATGATGCAGATACACATACATGTTGTTTTAATAATGTAGAGAGCTCACCTTGAAGTGTGCAAGCTGCAGGGCAATCTGGATGAAGGCGTCCGGGCTGGTCTTGCACTTCTTGATCAGGCCTTTCCCAAAGTCCTGGAAGGGAATGATGTGGGAGTCCACATCGTCAGCCAAAGCCTGGGCCACAGTTAGGGAGTTGGCGATCATGCTCTGGCACTAACAAAAATATGCAAAGAGACAAGAGAGCGTGTCAGTCACAGCCAAAAAGAGTCAGGTTCTAGTCTGTGTTTACAATAAAGGGCAATCAGGAGGAACAGATGGGGTTGTGTTTTTGGTAGCTCGTCTCCAGGGTCTGACCTCAGTTGGGATATTCCACTGTAGCCTCTGGGGTCCAGGGAGGTTGCGGTGAGGCTGTCCTTTGCAGTGGCCATCAGCTGCATAACTCAGCTTATGATCCATCGATAGCACATGCTGTTGGAAACAGAGTTCACCACAATTCATGTCAGTATCTGAGATTAACGATGAAGATGACCAACTAACATTGTTAGTTTAATAAAAGTACATTACACTGATTATGGGGCTCAAGTTTCCAAAGGGTGTTAATATCGCAAAATAATTGTGATTTAAATGTTACTTTTGGCCCCCTATATTTGCATTCAAGCCATCTTTTACAAGAATGATTACTGAATTATGATTACTGAGTTACATTAGACAATTTTATTCTTAAGCAGATGTTTCTTCAGTGCCCTTTCTATTGCATGGTTAAAACATGTAAATAGTACAGTCCCAATTGCAATAAAAGCTTAAGAGGAAACAACAAATAATGATGAATCGTTATAATGTAAGAACAGTCCATCAAAGAATTCACAGGACCTTATTATTGCCCAGTGACATATAATATAAAGAATAACAAGGAATGCATGAGGGCTGTATGTACCTCCCAAAGATGGCCAATGATTGGAGCATCAGCCCAGCTGTGCTCTGCATTCAGTCCCATTGTTCCATTCTTGTAAACAATCAGGTTGAAAGACTTATCAAACCATCTGAAAAGACAAGATTATAAATAACACAAGCTAAAAAATAGGTACCATCTGACAACTCGAGCACATAGCAAACAGCCTCCATGTTCTTGTCATTTTTTACTCCCCTACCTGTCATAGCACTTGCCATGCAGCAGAGACTTGGCGTAGCTGCAGAGAGACTTTACGGGGTCGCCTGGGTCATTGCGCTGCTCTGTGTCGTCCAGCACGACAAAGAAGGCTGCTTTCTCCACAGCGTCCAAAGACTGCCTGTTCTTGCCTTGTCTGAGATAGGCATCACGGGCACATGCCCAGGGAACTCTGACACACGGAGAATTACAAATTAATGAAAAAACAACAACTGGAGGCATGCTGAACATTTTTCCATCAGTCAATCTTTCAGTGAGATGAATGAAGCTAAAAGCGGTTGTAATATTAAAAAGTACCAATAATTAAATGATTATAATAAAATAATAACATTATTATTATACAGAATTCCATATATTTGACATAGGTCATTTATTATTTAACACATTAGTGCTGTCTTTAAAGTCAAATTTATGAAAATTCTGAGCAACTGCATACTGTCAATTATAAAGGCCCTCTTTATTTGACTGCTATAAGGTATGTGAGGGGCACCTGTTTCCTGCAGTAAGGGCAGCGAGCTTCTCCTCTCCTGGCTGAGGCTCTGAGGTGTCTGATAGAATCCTCTCCATCTGCTGCTCTATCTCCCGTGGCAGGAGGAGCCGGCCGTCATAAAACATCCCTACCTTAAAATAGCGCCCCTTATGGTACACCACAATGTGCCAGCTATTCGACATGTGTTGCAGGGTGTCTGCACTCAGAAAGAGGAAAGAGTAATTGGAAAGCGGAAGTATAGAAAGAAGCAAAGGTTTATGCAGTCACTAAAATTCCAGAGAAATCCTATCTCTAAGGTTCAAATCTCTAAACAAATGTAGTCACTATGACTGATACAAATGGGGAAAAAACTATAATGTTTAAGCAGATCACATAACATAAAAATACTCAGGAAATGCCAAGAATCCAGAATCAAGAACATTTAAAACAAAGCAATAGCACAACATGCCACAAGAGGGGGATAATGGGAATGAAACTAGGTCAAGACATTTGTTTCATGTACAATTTGGACAGAACTAATTGTGTTCATGTTTCTTTGCCCCAGCCTCAGATTTAACAGCACTGTGACATGAAACAATTGTCTGACATTCAGCAAAATGGAGAGGAGATACTGAATTGCAGACTTGGTATATGGCTTGAGCCCCTCTAGGTTAAAAAACGCTCTGAATTTATGGGACCTTGGCTTCATTGTGCATTCTATGCATGTTCTTCACATTGCAAATTACTAAGCTTATAAAGCGATTTCAAAATAAACTATAATAAGCATATTAGGCAATAGAAGTTAATACGCCTTGCTGATAGACTCTCATCTAAAGGCCAATAATAATCATCAAGCAAAACCAATAGAAGCAAAACCCCTCGGTCTACGCCAGGCAGCTGTGAGGCAACGAGTGTGCTAGGTTCAGCGTGCAGGCTGTGGAGTGAGGTGTCTCAGTACCTGAGTCTATGCCTGGGATGCGACTGGTGTTGAACATGCGCTCATATTGTGACGAGCACATGGGGATAGTGTTTTGAAGCATAAGCTGAAAAGCAGAAAGGAAGAGGTCAAATAAAAGGTAAGGAGAGGAGGGGCTTGCACGGACTAGATTGGCTAATAAGGTCCTAGAGGAAATCTGTTCGGGAGAGATTTAGGTCACTAGGCAGGAGAACGAAGGAAAGAGAGGGGTTTGAGCTGAAATCACTGGGTCAAAATGGAAAGACAGGGATCCATGTGGAAATGCAAAAAATAAAAGAAAATCTCCACAACACACACATTCACACACAAACAAAATACAAGAGGAATGTAATGGGGATGAGGAAAATTGGAGTGGGAAAATAGTCCTGTATCACCAGTATATGAATTTTCATATTAAGGCAATTAACTGGTCAGATTATTTTTAAGAACAAAATTGATTATTCTGAACTAATCTATCACTGTTTGGTAGCACAGGACTAGTGTGGGTAGTCTCGGAGGGCCACTGCCAGGGCCTTAGACTCATCTTACCCCTCTCCTGGCCTGGGATACGGCTGGTATTGTACAGCCGCTCCCACTGGGCGGAACAGAACGGTACGGTGTTAGCTAGGGCAAAGAGCTGCACCGCCGCAAACACAACATCAGGAAGCATGAAACAAAAACCAGCAGAGAGACTAAACAGTCAAGCCAGAAGATACAGCATTGATAACATGCAATTACACATGTAATTAGTAAGTAATTAACCAATTATTTCTGAAGGAAAACACAGGTGCGTTGTTCAGCAAATAAAAAAAATGTTTCTTCTAAAGCCTATTATATATTGAGTGTGTTTTAGAGGTTTTTTTAAGTAAAGTAAATCGAAAACATCCTACAACATGAAAACATTCTAACCGGTTTTATCTGGGCTCGGTCCAGCTTTCTCCTATACAGCATGATTGAATGGATGGCGTTGCCAGCCCTTGCTGCTTGAAGTTGTGTAGGGAAGTCATAGAGGAAATCCTGGATGGAGAGAAGGAGTTGAGATGTTTAAACACTGATGTGATCATATCAAAAATCAGAGCATATCAGTGTGGCAGAACTCTTACCATTGCATAATAGTTGCTGTTGACCATAATTGGGTTGCGGCTTCTAAGATAGATGTACTCCTCCCACCAATCACTAACCTGAAATCAGCCGCATAAGTGATTAAATGCAATGTGAAAACATTGGGAGGACATTGCATTCCCCTTTCTGTAAACACATACACCCTTCAAGTCCCCAGAAGAAAACTTTACAGTATGGGTGATGCCTCTTTTTCATCTGGTACTCTGAGGCTGTGGAACACCCTCCCTGACTACCTGAGTGCCCTACAGTCTCTTGATGTTTTTAAACAAAACTTAAATACTCATCTTTTCAGAAAGGCATTTTGCTAAAGCATTTTATAGATTTTCCTGTTTTTGTATAGTTTTGTTTATTTTTCTTTCACACTGTAGCATTTTGAGATTGCTAAAATATAATGTGCTACTCAAATAAAACATATTATCATTATTACTATTATAATTATTATTATTATGAAATGAAAAGTCATCAAACTTACATAATTTGTTGCCCACAAGGATTTGAGCTTTAGGTACCACTGGAGTTTTGGTCCAAGATTGTGCTGAAAGTCTACTGCAAGTTCTTCCATCCTTTTGTACTCTTTGTCATCCAGAAGAGGGCGCACAGACTCTAGATACTGTGGACACGGGAGGGGGGGTTTATTAAGCACCCAGCTGCAGGTTTAAAACAAGTCTAGTGCTGGAAAACAGATTAAACTGTGAAGAACTGCAGCTCCAGGGCCTGCACTCAGCAAAACCAGCACCAACATCTGTGCATGAAACTGGGGTTCAAACGTAAATGTATATCCACACTCAACAGCTGCTGAACTGAATACCGTTTCTAACATCAGCGTGCATTTTAGTGAGTTAAAACACATCACACGCTGTACCTTATATTTTAGGGCAAAATACCACGTTAATTTTCCTCCAGACTTTAGTTTATGAACTGTTTCCAACAGCGTGCATTTTAGTGAGCACACATCACACACGCTGTACCTCATAATTTAGGAGACAAATAGCAAGTTAAATCTGAAAACACAAAATTAAAGCACTTAAGGCAACATACAGAATAACCAATGATGGAAAACAATGAATTAATTTAATTTTAAATGTTGACTGGATTTCCACGAAATTCTATTAATAATTAAGAATTACATATTTTGGACAACATTGTCCTTATGAAGCACTCATCTTACTTGTCTCACTGTTTCCTTCACAGATGGTAAAGGTAAGCTTGGAAGCGATGTCTGGAAGCTGTACAGGTTTGGCGTTTGCATACCAGAGAAAATCTTCACAAATACCTGGAAACATGACATAATTGAAGTACAGCAACCAACAAAGCGTAGTGAATATTACAGCATATTTTAGGATGAAAATTAACCGCAAAAAACGCAATCCTCACCAGCCAAATGCGTGTTTTCCATGATACGACGCCACGGCGTTCATTCATCCAGCCATGCCAGGACAGCAGCCCTCTCAGGATGTTCCTCATTGTAAATATAATGAACACCCAGAGCCCTGTGCCAATCAGGACACCACCCACTCTTTTCTGGGTGTCCAGTGACATGTACTTACTACACAAACAAAAGCACACACACAGAATCAGTGTCTAAAATCAAAAATGACGATCTACAAAAACAAAATCTGCATCATTAATAATAATCAACAATTACAGATTTTATATATTATATATTAATGCCCGGTTTAAACAAGGCACTATACATGCTACATGCAATCAGCTATGAAGGTCCCAAAACTGTGAAATAACTACCTCACTGGGATATAGTTCCCAAGTTTCAGGAAAAGGCCAAAGGAAGGGTCTTGCTGAGCATATTTTGCCCTTCCCAGGTATCCTGCCATCACCAACACCAACCCTGGTGCGCTGCCTGGGTATACACCAGTCATGATACCATTCTGTGAATGGTATATTTCCATTAGAGAAACTCACACTGATGTAACTGAAAATGTTGCACTACGCATAAAATGAATGACTGGCAGGTCGGAATACCCTGAAGCGGACAAACTTCTTTTTCCATGAGTGGAGACCGGAGAGATAGACCTGGCGCAGGGCTTCATGACTTAGCTGCAGGTCAATACCCTCAGGAGAGACAGTAAACTGGAAGGCCACGGCCTGGTGAGCTTCTGCCATGCTGACTGGGGCACGGGGACACACGAGAACACCACTGAGTAAGACACAGAGAGAGAGAGAGAGAGAGAGAGAAGGTCCACAGGGTTCAGGATAGAATAAATGAGCTAGAGTGCATGTATGCATTCCTGGACAGGAGTGGAAAAAACCACAAGCATCTTTATTTACCCAGGTGAAGTCAGTCTATGGACTATGGACTAATCAGAGCCTCCACACAGTCCTATAGAGAAGCCCTTGTTTTCATTTGAGACATTTGTTTAGATTTAACTGTCACTTGCTGCTTAAGATGAGGGTTAAATTCACAATTAAGAGCTACATCAGTATAGACAAGAGTAAGAGTTACAACAATACACTGTACATGGCCTAAAGTACTGTGACACCCCTGTTTCTCAGGGAATGGGACAGGCCCCTTACTTCCAAAGAAG
>JBBMFX010000037.1:18764207-18787603 GCA_037832545.1 Rhabdalestes septentrionalis | reverse complement strand
AGAAGTGCATCTTAATGCTTCAGCATACTAAGACATTTTGAAAAAAGACATGCACCCCATTCAAGACCTTTGGGATGAACTGGAGCACAGATTCTGAGCCAGGCCTTCTCGTCCAACATCAGTGACTGACCTCATAAATGCTCTACAGAATGAATGGGCACAAAATTCCCAAGGAAACTACAAAATCCTGTAGTAAGCCCTCCAAGAAGAGTGGAAACTTTTATAGCTGCAAAGGGGGATACAGTCCATATTAAAATCTATGTATCTGAATGCAATGTCATTTCAGTCTCTGTCTGTGTAATGGTCAAAATCCTATGATGCGTCCCAATACCTATGGCCACACAGTGCAATTGCGGTTTATTTTATTCAGCAGGAAGGAAAGGGGGCAACGTCAGAAAATAGACAAGCAGAATCCAGCATCTCACATGAAACAAGCATATAAAAACTATAGAAAAACTAAAATAACTAATATAACAGCCTTTGTTGGCAGGTAACGTTTACTGACAACCAACTGAGCAGCTAACGTTTACATTTTGGGCTCGTTTTTTTCCTTTATGCAACCGGACACGTCACTTACCCTTATTTGTGTAGATGCTTTATTTACTCCTCAAATAAAGCGGTAAGCTAACGTCCAACAGCAGTAAATCAAATAAAAAACAATATTTTACACCTGTCCGTTATTGATGCTACGTCTCTGCAAAGCTAGTCGTGGTTTCAGCACATATTGTAGCGGCGAGGCGGGGGCGTTCCGAAGACTCACATAGGGCCACCTGCAGGCCTGGAGTGCATTCGTGTACGATTGAAAACAAAAAACAAAAAAATAAATCCATGCTTTGACTCTGTTTAACCCTCTGCTTATGTTTGGCGTCACTTTGACAACTTTCAACATCTCACAAACTCACACCACTTTCTCATGAATGCATTCCACAGGTTCCTAGAAACATGACAATACTGACGTATACAATAAAGTGGCCCCTGATAGTCACGCATGAAGTCAATGTGAATTGTTTCTCTACATTTTAATTCAGTGAAGCATTGGGCTTCACTGGCAGTGTGTGGGGACGACATATTGCTCAAGTGTGCTTTACTTGGTGAATGGGTTAAATACAGAGAAATAATTTCACACTGTTCACATTGTGATTGAAACATTGAATGAGGTCAAAATGACCCCAAACATGCAAGGAGGGTTAAACCTACAAGGTTAAACCTTGTATGTTTGGGGTCATTTTCACCCCATTCAACTTCTCAAAATAAATAACTGACATCATTTTTCACCTTTGCACATTTCACAAGTACCTAGAAACATGAGATAACTGGGTTAAAATGTGTAACAGTGAATACTGTGGGATCCTCACGGGCAAAAATGCATGTTTTCCATGATATGCTGCCATGGCGTTCATTCATCCAGCAATGCCAGGACATGAGCCCTCTCAGGATGTTCCTAAGGGTAAATAAAATGAGAACCCACTCTCTTCTGGGTGTTCAGTGTCATGTATTTTCTACAGAAATAAAAACACACACATAGAATTAGTCCTGTGCAATACCATATGCTTAGGTGCAATAAGAATATATTTTTATATTGTTCAGTTGTATCATTCTGGAAGGGTTTTTCATCCTCTTCACCCTGTAATCTTGGAATATTTTGGAACACTTGTACGATGCAATATTATCTATCCTATTTGGATGCTTACATACACTTCCCAATTCTATGTCACACTTCCTTATTGTCCACTTACGGTACTGTATCACTACTGTTACACTGCTAAATTGCCGATTTATTGTATTGGTTCTGTCATACCGTGCATGTTTGAAAACAGCATCCAAAAAATGCCAGTATTTACTCTTTTTGAACCACCCTTTTATGTTTGGGGTCATTTTGAACTGAATCGGCGTCTCAAAATGAATAACTGACGTCATATTTTTCCATATATATTTTCTTAACTGAATGGGAAAAACTGAACTTAACTGAAAAAACCTGACACATACATTTGGGTACCAGTCTATCTATTTCTGAATAAACAAGGTTGGTCTTGCATTTTAATGTCTTTAATTTTCATTGAGTCATTTATTCGTTTGTTTGTCGTGAATTGAAGGGGCTCTATAAATAAACACGCATTGTCTAGGCCGTGTTGGAGAGCTGAATTCTTACTGAGTCCCAGTTTGAGTCCTTGATCATAAGCCCAGTTGTACCAGAAGGTGGCCTCATGGACCCGCAGCCTCCAGAAATAGTGGCGCAGATTAATCTGCGGTAAAATCGGCCCGGGGAGCGGCGCGGTGACGTCAGCGGGTCTGGAAAAACGGCACACACGGGACGGTCCGGCTGAAACTCTCCGTTAGGAGCAGAGCTGAAACAGTATGAGGTTCAGAAGCGTCCAACTCTCCTCTGCTTTCCTCCTCGCCTGTCTGGTCCTGTGCTGCTTTTACTGTGTGAATGGTAAGTCCTCATCCAGCCTGTGTGAGTCTCATACACTTAGTTGATTGCTTTACATTAGTCCACCAGTGTAAGATCTGTCTGTTTTCAACACAGAGGTCTTCACATACGGTGTCCTGTTGAAGGAATAACAACTCCTATTGATTAACAAGGCGATTTTGTCAAATTCCATTTCCTTTTCCGTTTTCTTTCTTAATTAAGGCAGTACAAACATTAGAATGAAACCAATTTTTTGGATCTATCACTTTGTGGTAACTCATTCCTAAAAGTGAAGTTCATATTTTCCAAAGGTCCTTTCCAAACACCTTGTGTTGTGCAGCTGATCCTCATTGTTTCTTTTGTGGATGATCTTTTATAAGCCAGCTTTTTTGAAAAAGGAATTTCTATGGAAAGCTTCTTCAGACCTCCTAAATAGGCTCCAATGAGTCCTGTTTGCACATGTTTATTTTTAAGAGTGTACACAAAGCTGCTCATTTGTTTGGTCTCTGTACGAGGATTATTGCAAAAAAGTGTCTGAAATTTCGAAAGCAGCAGCCCCCATCGGCGGTGGAGCTCACAGCCCGGACCCTTTTGTGCTGTCCTGTGAGCCGCCTCAATTGAGCGGCGTGAAAAGCATTCCCCTCCTGTTTGTCCCTGTTTTCTCTCACAAAACTTAACATGCAAGGCCAGTCAATCCCAAACCCCCAAAATGCTTCGAATGACTGGTCTGCCCCTGCACCAGCCCTGAAATGAGTGGAATTCTTGCTTATAAGCGTTGATGTTTCTGTGCCCACGCAGGAGACTATTGCGAGGTGAACCTGTGCCATAATGGGGGCACGTGTGTGTCCGGTGTTGGAGAGGAGCCCTTCATCTGCATCTGTGCTGAAGGTTTCGCAGGAGACACCTGCAACGCCACAGAGAATGGTGACAGTAGTCATGTTTATGTGATGGAGTCTTTAGATTAGACCTATAGCTGGAGCTGTGTTAATAAAACGCAACATTTTGGGGTTTTCCAAATATATAATATCAGCATCAACAGCATTTGAGTATGTGTCTTCAGTACTGATGCTCTGTATTAACATAATGTGATAACACTGCAAATATGGTCTATCAGAATGGTTAAAACTAATACTGCTGGGCAGCACCAGTAGCAAAACATCAATTTAGAAAATTATTTTGTAGAAAAACAACAAAAAAAGGCGCTGGTGTTAAATATTAGTATCTACATTTGTTTCCCATCAGGTCCATGCAGCCCCAGCCCTTGTCGAAACGATGGTGAATGTGAAGTGATAACAAACTCCAAGCGAGGAGACGTGTTTAATGGCTATGTCTGCAAGTGCCCGGCTGGATTTGAGGGTGTTCACTGCCAGATCAGTGAGTATAACACCTCCCTGACTGTTCAGTAAGAAACGTCTGCTCCCTGAAGATCCAGCTGGAACCTGGATGTCTATAAATCTGCTGTAAATCTGCAGTAAAGGAGCAGCATGTTAAAAAAATCTCTTAATGTGTGAACTGAGTTGAATTGAACTGATTTCATTTGAATTGAACTGAATCCGATTTCATTGATTTGATTGAATTGGACTAAACTGAATTTAGTTCATTTGAGTTGATTTAAACTGAATAGACTGATGTTGATTTAAATCGAATGGAAGTGAAATGAACTGAATGGAACTCAATAGAATCATACTGAACTGAAGTGAATTGAATTGAACTGGAACTGAATTGATTTGAATGTTCGGCAGCCAGCGTTTCTTAAAATGGTCCTGCTGCACATTACGTATTTATTTTGAGTCGTGCTGTCTGTGCCAGAGTTTTTCACTCTGAAATCAGCTTTATACCTCTGACACACTCTTTTCCGAGGCAGTTAAAGCAGGAGCGTTCCTACTACATGAGTGTTCAAGTAGCACTGAGAGCAACAAAGCCAGCAGCTGACACAAAGAGAAAACATTTTTTTCTCTCTAATATTTTACTGTGTGCCTCTGTAGCTTTTATTTCAGAGTGAGATATTCAGCTGCCCGTTTGGAGCCATAATTATACTCATAGAGCCACACCCAAGCATACACTCGTGTTTAGGGAGGACTGTAACTAAAGGGAGTTTTAAATAGGCTTTGTTATGATTTTCTAGTCCCAGCAAGTCGCCCTCGTGTACTGTTTGGATGGAATTTCAAAGACAGTACAGTAAATGTTAGAAGCATATATAAGAGTAAATAAGAAATCATACACTTGGGGTACTAGTGGAAAATGCTTATATATTCTGATGTATCATAATGGAAGCCTATGTATTATGGTAGGACATGTTTGGTGTAAGATTTTGATTGATTTCCAACTTTTTAGTATTAGTAATATTGCTCACCCTTGCACAACTTTAAAAGGTTATTGAACTTCACTGATACCATTTAGTAGCTTCTTTGTGATGGAAAATCGCTTGGGTCTTAAGGTGATTTTCAAGAGCATCCTAATGTGTCTTGTGTGCCCCGAATGCTGGCAGCGCTGGAGCTCCAGCCTCGGCCAGGAACAGCCGCCATACAGGCTCCTTCAGTGTAATTAGCCAAGCTCTAATCAACCCCCTAAGAGGGTTTATACTAAGGCAGCCTAGTACATCCCAGCGTCCAGAAGGTTCCACAACATATTTCTTCATCAAACATAATGAGGAGGTCCAGTAAGTCCCAGGAACGTTTGGAGAACGGCTCAGTAAAAAAGCTTTTAAAGCCGTCACTGATGCCATGTGCAAAAACAGCACGGTCACATGTCGCAGTCAGGCCTCTATGTTCTGGTATGGGTTAAGTAATCTTTCTCCTGAACACCAGAGTAGAAAAGGCTCTCAGATTACTCGGTTTCATAATGAGATTGATTTGATTCTGTGCTCTAACACTCTTTAAGTTACACAGCCATGGGTTTTCTTACAGTGTGTTTTAAATAGTGTTGACTTCATTAAACAGTCTTCGTCAGCAACCTCTGACCCAGATTGAGTGAGACTTTGTTTGTGTGTGTGTGTGTGTGTGGATGTGTTGTTGGGAGACGTAGGCCGGGTTGTTTTGAGTTTCCATCAATCCTCTTAGCAGTTTAGAGAGCAGTGCTCTATAACTGCCGCCGTCAGTGGCACGAAGGCGCTGTCTGGCATTTAGATTATGGTCTTTCCGTGTCGTGTCTAGGCTTCTGACTGTCATGGCTGTCATAAACACAGACTGGCTGATTCATGGTAGAATAAGGGTCCGTCCCAGCATGCAGCAGTTTATTAATCCTCACACCCGGCCTCATTTACAGAGAGCTCCGAAAAGCAAAGGGTAGTTACAACACACTTTTCATTGGACATGCTGCTGACTTTATATGATAAAGTAAAATTATAAAGTAAAAAAATATCGGTTTTGGAAATCCTTACATACAAAGGGAAGCAAATTGCCAGGTATTTTTACAGCTGTCAGAATGTAATAATATATTAATAATACATAATAAAATACTGAACAGTGGCCAAAAAGGCATGACGTCTTTTCAAGAAGAGGCCTGAATATGAAGAAGTTTAGTGGTTTTTTAGCCTTTTTTTTCAATGTTATGTATTAATGCAGAGCGAAATGTGCCCCCCTGTGGTGATTATTAGGAACTGCAGGACAAGAATTCTTAAAACAATTTTTCTATGTATTTTCAGTTGTTAAGGATTCAGTGCGCTGTTTCATTACAGAGAAGCTACAGTTGTTGCCATGTCTTAAATAAGAGAAACTTTCATTAGTCCCACAAGTGTTGTACAACATCAATATTTGTTTTTTCCAAAATTAACAGGGAAACTATCTGTGTCTGTTTTAGTTATGTCATTTTGATGTAGTGTTAAATCTGTAAAACTAGATTTTCTTCGCCTCAAATCCCTCCTGCCTGTACCCCTGAAAAATGCATAATAGTCCTAAATCCTACTTCAAAACAGTTTGATGCAAACTCTGACTTCAGGTAGTGCATTCATAAACCTTTCATGTAATAAAGATTGGAGAGGTCTCTGTGGGCATCTGGTTCCTGTCACAAACATTGTGTCTCAGTCTTGCTATAGAACAGAGTGGATTGTATTAGACCTTTCTGAAGGATTTTCTTTACAACAATCAAGTCATGCTGAAACTTTGAGAAATTTTCTAAAACACACCGACATTACCATGGTCATCATTTAAAAAAACATTCAAAATAATGTAACATTTTAACACAAGGATTAGCTGATCATACTTTGATTGCATGTAGAATACCCAAGAGGTTTACAGCGTTTTGGTTGTTAGTAGGACTCCTGAAACAGAAAGAGGGTGCCATTATGCTTTGACCTAAGAGAAATGAGTATCCTGCACATCATAATTAGTATAGTTAAGGCCTGCACGTTGACCTGTAAATGATACACTAGAGTTAAATGTCAGCGTCTCTGTAGATCTTTTAATACCCCCACTCATCCTGTCCTCTGCAGGTGTTGGACTGCTCCTGAGTCTATCTGCGGTTTAATCTGGGGTCGTGACCCCGGAGCGAGAGCCCGGGCTGTGCATTCCCAGGCTTTTCCTTTTGTGTGTCACCACATTCCAACACTGCTGCCTGTTTGAAAATAGTCATTAGGTACCACAACATCTGCTATGTGAAATGAGCACCACCTCCCAGCCCTATGAGAGTCTCTGGTACACGTTTACTTGTCCCAGTTATGGGGGGTTCTGGGATTCGGACATTCCCTCCAGTTGGACAAAGAGTGTTCGCTGTCTGTATCCCAGAGTTTTCTGGAAAGGTCACATGCATCTTTCTACTCAGTCTCTGCATTGTGCTCCTTTACGCCTCACTCAGCACTCATATTCATACACATGCCAGATCTGCAGCTCAATGAAATGCTTCTGGCTACAATTTAGCAACCTTCCATTATTAATATACTGTGCCAGAGAGCACCTGTGTTCAAATTAAAGACATTCATCAGACATGAATGTAGTAACAGGTATTATTAGGGTTATACTGATACTACTATCAATACTGATACTGTTTATTATTATAAATACTGATATTGCTTATACTTATCTAATCACTTATTGATACTTCTGTCCATAATTTGGTGCTTTATACCACTTTATACCACAGTTTCAGCACAGTGTGAGAATTGTGGTGGAAAATTGACATACACATTTATATTCATACAGGCTATCACATTTATCTATGTATCTTGATAAGAAATGGCTCCTACTGTGAGGTCGTGACTCGCCCGGTGAGTGTAAAGTGATTATCATCTAAGAAAAGGTGTGAAACTCTTGGGACCGTAAGATCATGAGAGGAGAGTACTAAGTGCCAAACTCTTTATGTTAGAGTAATGGAAGAGAATGCATTAGAGAGTGGAGAGTTTTTGAAGCTAGAGAGGGATTCTGCTGCTCTTGTTGGTTTGAGCAGCTCATTCCGGACTGGGTTTGCCTTGTGTGTAGGGATGGAAGAGCCAGACGATGTTCTATGAAGGAGTGTAGGGAACATAAGGCTGAATTCTGTAAAATCAATCCATTAAATGTACTGGTGTGAAAAGATTCAACAGCTAAATTGTTTCTTGTATTTAATATGAAGCAGGAGCAATTCTTATACCTGGTAGTGATAATATGGTGCATAAAACTGATAGCAGCCCATTTGTCCAGGAGCTTATCAATGTTTTATTCAGGAGACAGTCTGGAACCAATACCAGTTTAGTACTGGTTCTCAAAACTCCACCCTGAATAAATCACAGTCTCACAGATTTTTAATGGAATTTTATGGTTCTGGAGCCAGATTTTTGTGAAGTGTTTCTGTGAGAATGATTGTTGTTTAAAGCACAATAGAAACAAACTGATTTTAAATATATATTTGTAGGGTGACCCCAAGAATCTCATGCCATTTTTACAGATGTGAATGACTGTGTTACCCAGCCTTGTAAGAACGGAGGCAAATGTCGAGATCTGAATGGAGACTACACCTGCCAGTGCCCGTCGCCTTACGTAGGGAAGCAATGCCAGCTAAGTAAGTACATCTGCTGGAAAAATAATAAGACATTTTACTAATATTTTACAGCATTTGTAACACCGACAAGAGCCTTTTAATGACAACTATCGTCATTTAGTTGACACAATTATACTGCTCTTAAATCCCAGTTGTCTTAATTGTTCCTCAGATGATCCAATGGCATTAAATTGAACAAACACTGCATTAATGACACACAAATAAGACTTTAAAGGTTTATGTGGGTTTGTTAGTTGTTATGAAAGGCTTATGTAGGAATCGTCTAGCTCTACAAAGGCTGCCCTTCAGCAAAGTGTGACTGAGACTCTTCTTTTAGCATCCACACACTGAACTTCAAGAATTGTTATCCATTCACAGTGTGGGAATCTATATTCATTGTAAAGGTGTTTTTTTGTAAAGTACAGAAATGACATACAGTGTATTATTGGCATGGCATAAGAATAGTATAAGACATAGTATAAGATAAGCAAAGGTACGATATGCCTTGATGGTTCTGATATGTTTATGTCTGTGGCAGGCTGTATCTCTATGTTGGGTATGGAGGGAGGGGGTATTGTGGAATCCCAGATTTCAGCGTCTTCAGTGGATTTTGGCATTCTGGGGCTTCAGCGCTGGGGCCCTGAACTGGCACGTCTCAATAATCAGGGCATGGTCAATGCTTGGAGCTCGGCTGCCCATGACAGAAACCCTTGGATTGAGGTTAGTCATAAAAGTATATCTGGAAGAGTGTATATTTAAATTATGTTACGATATAAACTGCTTCATTCATGTTCCAGAGTCGATACCAGCCCATTGTGCCATTTGATTTGTCCTCCTCTTTATTTTTAAAAGTTTTCCTCAAATGCTTAATGCATTCCTATCTTTTTGTGCATTTGTCTGTCCGTTTCAACACATTTAGTTTGAGCAAATATCAGAATATCATGGAAGTGTCAAGTTCTGGTGTATTTTAGTCCTGTTGCTAAACAGTCACTGCATTTTTTATTTTATTATGGTTTTAATGATGGTTCTCTGTATATGTTCCAAATCTCTGATCGTACTGCAGCTGGACTTGCAGAAGAAGATGCGAGTGACTGGCATTATCACCCAGGGAGCCAGCCGCATGGGCATGGCTGAGTTCATCAAGGCCTTCAAGGTGTCGTCCAGCTTCGATGGCAAAACCTACACCACACATCGAGGATATGGCCAGAAGAAAGACAAGGTGAGGAGCAACGTTTAAAAAACTTCTGTGCATATTTTGTCTACTCTCCTGTTTATATTTCTGTTTACTCGCTTGCAGGTGTTTGTGGGGAACACAGATAACGACAGCACTAAGACCAACCTCTTTGACCCCCCAGTTGTGGCACGGTTTATCCGCATCATCCCTGTCGTGTGTCGCAAAGCGTGCACCTTGCGCATGGAGGTGATGGGCTGTGAGCTAAATGGTAATGTGATATACTAAAGAATTGTGTGTGTGTGCGTCTAAATTGCCCCTACGTGTGACTGTAAGTGTGAATGTGTGTGAGTGTGTTACCCTGCGATGTACTGGCGACTGTCCAGGGTGTACCCCGCCTTCGCCCGTAGCAGCTGGGATAGGTCCCCCCACCCCCCCCGACCCCAAGTGCAGTATAAAGGGGTAGATGATGGATGGATGGATGGATGTGTGTGCGTGTGTTTGTGTATGTGTGGCTATAAGTGGCTCTAACTGTTATTCCTTAGCTGTTTATATTATTATTTTTTACACCTGAAAGTAACATCTGTCTCACCAGCTGTTATTCCCAGTGTTTTCCAGTATATCCCTCATTTCCTCTCTTTTCTGGTTGTTTACAGTGCTCTCCAATGCGGTGGGTTGTGTTGAGCCCCTGGGTATGAAGTCACTTCTTATCTCAGATAGCCAGATATCAGCTTCCAGTGCCTACCGCACCTGGGGCATTGATGCTTTCACCTGGCTTCCCCACTATGCTCGTCTGGACAAGAATGGCAAGACGAATGCCTGGTCTGCTGCCATCAATGACCGTTCAGAGTGGCTTCAGGTGACTCACTGTTTAAAACACATTAAAATGAACTTTGTTTAAAAGTATTTTCTTGGTGAGTGAGAAGAAATGCACCGAATTTACTACAAATGTGTATTATTCCCATTTGAATAAAATGGTATAACCTAGGCAGAACCTGATTTTACATTGTATGGCCAATTTCGTTACAGATGATAACCAGTTTTTTGGCTGATTTTTCTTAGCTTTTTTGGTAACAGACAGTTTAGTTTGATCAGATGTTGCATTTCTGCCCTGTCGTCACCAGGTGGACCTGGAGAAGCCCAAAAGAGTCACAGGCATCATCACTCAAGGAGCTAAAGACTTTGGCGCTGTGCAGTTTGTGTCCGCCTTTAAAATTGCCTTCAGTGACGACAGCCAGACGTGGACTGTTGTAAAAGATGAAACCAACAAAACAGAGAAGGTCAGTGAGCACTCTTTCTGATTCTCTCTCATAAACTAGTGCATTGCACTTTTTCTTGCTCTGCCCTTTCCTTGTTCTTCTGTGCATTCACAGACTTTACTACTTTACTCCGTTTAACTCATGACATGTTTCCTTCATGAGTAGTTGGTATGTAGTAATACCAACACTGAGTAGCAAAATGGATCAGATTGTGGAATTGGAGCTTTCTGTTTTCTAGCTCTGTAGAAACTCCATGCTGGCTTTGTTGTGCTCTGTTACGTACACAATCACAGAATGCAGGACTTTTAATTGAATTCCTGTTATATTCCAAAAAAAATAACACTTTATAAGGCAATATTCCGTAGTAAACATGAAGAAAATGTTCTATTTAATTGAACATTGTTATTAATTTACATGGATGTTATTATGATAGTATTGATGTATAAAGTTATTACTAATTTGTTTATTTATTATCCTAATTAATTAGTATTAAAATGCTTAAATATTGCATCATTCTGTCCTTCATGTCAAACTGTAACTGCAGAGCTAGGCTAGGCTTTTTTTAATTGTGGTCTATCAATCCACAGTCTTATATTTAGCTCTGGCTATGACATCAAGTGCCGTTTGTTTATTGGGTTCTGTGGGGGAGGAGTCCATGTCCAGTTCCTACTTCTGAAGATACTCAGTCTGATTTAGTTATTGGAGGAAAGACTCATACTGAATATCTTGTGGACTGTTGTTGAAAACCCGATTTGGAACAAGAAGGGTTTTATTTTTCACTTCCATGCTTCCAATGAGCAGCTTTGCTTAACCTAAAAGTTATGTGTTGGACCAGCATTGCCTCACCACGAAAACACCCCTTTTTTGTCTATTTATCCGATTCAGATTTTCCCAGGCAATATCGACAACAACACACACAAAAAGAACTTGTTTGAGCCGCCCTTCTTCGCCCGGTTTGTGCGGTTCCTGCCCTGGGAGTGGCAAGAACGCATCACCCTGAGGATGGAGCTCCTTGGCTGTGATGCTTAGGGACCCAGTGGATGACCAGAGGCCGTCTGACTCCCAGCCTCCCAAGCTCTTGTCGACTGACCCAGGGGCTCATGCAGTCTCTGTTTGGGTTTAACATACAAAGTAGAACTGTTCATCATGTCTTAATGGCATTAGGCTTATAATGATTGAGAATAACATAATAACTTCCCATTTGCTGTCCTGCTCATGCTGTTAATATGCTCGTAATGTTAATACTTGCACATTCTACCAACTTTTGTATTGTATGTTGCCGACATTGTTGAAGTGACCACACAAGTGAAGTAGCACGAACTTTTGTCCAATGAGAGAAACGCATTACAGGTTTGGATTTGCAAGTTTCAACGCTTTACTATAAACTATTTCGCCTATAGCCACCATGCACAATATGTGTCTGTGGATCCATGCCATCGGATGAGCTTTTGGTTCCCTAAAGAATATTTTAAATGGTGGTTCTTTAAAGTAGTTGTCATAGTCAAGTTGCTACTGCCTGGGGGACTGCTTTTGAGAACCACTGTTTAAAAAAAACATTTTTGTAAGTGAGATTGACAAATGTGAAGAACTTCTTGTTTTAAGTTTATGGCAAAATCCTGCATGCAGATTTTCAGAAAAAATGACAGAACTCTCCAGAAATATATTTATTTTAGTGTATTAAATTCCTGGCCATTTGCATGTAATCCTATTTTCCAAAAATTGAACGTAACTTTGCCACTCTTCTCACAAGCATGTGCATGCCATGTTTCATTTGTGGAACTGTGATTTTATCTGAGAATTCACTTAGTAATGCAGAACCTGCCTTCTTGGAATTTTACTTGTCAATTCCTGATTATATTGTGAAGAATTTTACTGAAGGATTTCATAATATATTGCTAAAAATGTCTATTTAATTTTTTTTCCATTTGTATATTTAGATTTTAAATCTTAAAACAAATGTAAGAATATCAGTAATCGGGGGAATGTTTTATTTTAAAAAATGAACCAGTTCACCTGTAATGCCCCGCCTTCAAGGTTGTAAATTGGATTTTGCAATCACATTTGACCACCCCCAAGCTTGGTGTCCGGTGACTCCCACTGCCTGTTGAAATAACTGTCAGGGATTGTGCAATAAATTGACAGAAATTGTAAAAATGCATGCACAAGAAAGACTTAATGGCTATTGTTATTTTAACCTATTGCTAATCCTCAGAAATGTCCCAACATATCACCATGAAGCGTTAATGTCTGCATCATTAGTGGCTATATTTCTTTTCTTTTTTAATTTCATTTCTAATTCTGATTTCCTTTTATTCCTTTTATTTATTGACAGTCTCGACAACCAAATTCAAACAGGAGAGTAGAATGTTTGTGTTTTTTTACCTTTTTGTAAAATACATTGGTTGTGTTTAACAGTCATTAAAAAAGTAATAATTTAAAGTCTCTTCTCTGGTTGCTTCTTAACATGTTCCTCAATGATGTGGTCCATAAGCCATGCTGTGTGATTCTGCGATTATTTTTTTTAAACGTACTTTCAGTGATAAATATAAAACATTGTCAAAAGGGGCTTCAAACAAGGAAGCACTTGAGTTTATTTGCCGGAAACATAGATTCCTAATTTAAAAGTAAATGTGCAACTAAAGGAAGTATGAGTGTATGAGTGTATGAGTGAACAAGTTTTGGATGTTAAAGACGGTAAAGGATTGCTTCTGTATAAAATCAAATTAAAATAATTTTTCCCATTTAGCCCACACAAATGAATCAGGGCATTTATTTTATCTATTTGGTTTTATTTAAATAATTACATATCATTAAATCAGCATAAAACAGTTAAACAAAATGAAATTGAATTAAAGCTGATTTAAATACGATGAGCTTTGGATCAAGGAAGATTCAGTTAGTTTTATGATAAATATATAAATGTTCCATTGTTTATTAAAATCATATTGGGTTTACATAATTTCATTCTTAATGGATTCATTTGCTTGTGATTGACAAATATGCAGCACATGAAGTTTATTGGTTAAATCTAAGTTTCTGTTAAATCTATGTAATTCAAATTGATGGAAATTTTATATTCAATTGAAATACATAAAATCCTTGGAAATGGGCCAAATATTTCTGCGAATACATTCCAGTGAATCTACAAATACGTTTTGTGTTTAAATGACACATAATTCTGCCTGCACAAACTGCATCAAGCTCTTCAGGTGGCATATTTATAGGCAGCCATAATAGGCAGCCATAATACATATTTGTAGGCAGCCATTTCAGACAACCCATAAATTAAACTATATATAAATCCTGAACCACTTTGGCAAATTTTCATGACCTTAATAGACTCAGATCAAAATCAGAATCAGAAAACTTAATTGATTCTGGTGGAAATTGCTTATGTTTTGAATACACAGACAGACTCACAGAGACTTAGAGACAAGAACAATATAAAATGTCTAAATAAGTCCAATCAAAATATATGTCCAATTAAAATCGAATTCTGTCGCAAAAAAAATGAACGCACACTCGGTATGAACTTACACTATACCGAATACACAAATGTCAGGTCTAAATTCTTTAGATGAGTAACTTAGTAGAAGTACTATAGATGAATTTACCAATGACAGAGATGGAGATGGTCAAAAGGAACCTGTTACTGCCCGTTGTAGAAATCTGTAGTATATAAGTAATATTGACAGAAGTGGTAAGACCTAAGATATTGCACACAATGAAGGGATTTATTGAATGAGTCTTCACAGAAAGTTGAGAGGTCGGATGATGTAAGTTTCATAGGGAACAACTTGTCTATTTGGGGGACTTTAGCCTTTTAGTGCTTGTTGGTAAAACTACCTTCATAGTTTTAACATCACTATTGAATAAATATGTTGTGGCTGATGGTGTACATCTGGGGTAAATGGGAATTTTTTTTTTTACCCTTCAATCCAAGTCAAGTAGACATGATTCATGACACAGTGTCTTTGGTATATATCAGTATGCCATCTGCAGAACAGTGTATGTGATACTGACAATCAGAGCACAGTTTTTGTAATTAAAAAAAAACATTTTACAGTTTATTACAAAAATTACAGCCTCCTCCTGCAGTTCCCTGCTATTCACAGCAGCTCGGCATTCCTGGCCTGGAGCTAGGCCTTTCATCTGCCCCGCCGGTGTGCGCACACTGCCCTCCCAGCACACGTAATGGCCCCAAGAGGCTGAGGACAGATGGGGGAATCAAGAGGTGCTTCAAAACAGACGGCTGATGAAAAGCCTGAGCCCTTTTTTTCCCAAGAGTTTCAGATATCTGCCCAGGTGCTTGCTTCAGCATTATCTATGGGGCGCTGGTGATGGAAGTGGGTCTTTATCTGCCTCACTAAAACCTGGACTGCAGTTTTTCAGGCTTGTAATGATAAAAAAGTACTACATGTACACCATCCCAAATGAACTTATTCTCACTGGCTGATCTTCTGAAGTCTTTGAGCACTTAAAGTAAACCATCCTGCAAAATCTTCATTTATCTTCTTGGCAGAACTTTAACCTGTGTTTCGATCAGCGCAACACGGACAAGGCAGTGGTGAGCCTTTACTTCTCCAGGTTGTTTCAAAATGAGCTCATTTGTTATGGTTTAGACTACAGGGATAAATGGACCATACAATGATCTCGTGTCCAAAAGGACAGCGTTCACGGCGCTCTTAGAGGGAGGCTCACAGGAACTTGGAAGTTATCAAGTCACAATAAGATGTAAGTTTCTAATGCTTCTTAAATGAATTATTATTGAACCTATATGCTTTTTGACATTTGATATTGTTGGTATCTTGTATGCATGCACTACTTATTATGACATTGTGATGACTATATTATTATTATTTTTTTATTATTGTGGTTGTTTTTTTATTGTTGTTATTGGTGTTGTTATTAGTAGTATAAATACATTTATGATAAGTCGTTTGCTTTTAAATATGATAATTTACTGCTTTTTGACATTTGTTATTGTTTTGTTGTACCTAGTTTTTCATTGTACATGTCATCATTGTTTAATTATACTTGCTACATTTTTATTTCATAATTCAGGTTTGTGACATTGTGCAGGGTGGAGGTGACATTAATCCTCCCTCTTAAGACAAAGGAGTTCCTGTGGTTGTAGAGGTTTCCTAGTTTCCCCACCAGGTTAATATAGACTCCTTTTGACCAACTCATGTGGAGCTCTTATCACTTTTTCACCTCAGTTTTTAGCTGTGTGGATCCTGGTTTTAACTGCAACATCAGAGACTAAAGAGGAAAGTTCTCAGCGACATTTTGGAACCTTTTTGACTGCAGGTGATTTTTGTAGTGAATACAGCAAAGTGAAGGTCAGTAGGACGTTTTGTAATGTTGTGTTAATAAATTAGACTGCATAATTATAGCTTTGTAAGGTCTTTATTTTACATTAGCCTACACATGTGTTCTGTGATACACACAATTAAGCAGACACGACTGTGTATTTCACGTAATTATTTTTTTGATAAAAAAAATATCACTACAATGTATTGTCTTTTTTTTCTCCTGTTCTCTTTTATTTTATTTTCCATTCTGTCATTTGTTCTCTTTTTTTTAATTTTTATTCTTTGCTAAATTCTTTTAACTCAGCCGAAATGTGGACAATGCTCCCTCTGCTGGCCTTTGCTGTGCAACTGCTCCTCTCCTGCCAGGCAGGCTCATTTGCCTCCGATGGCTTCTTCTACCAAAACACGTTGAAGGGCAATGGAAATGGAGAAAGTATGTCCCTTTCAAGATAAACGTGCACTTCATAGTTAATTTCTCATTGAATTATTTTGTTACATTATTTGTATGTGAAGGATCTAGGTTTTAAAAACATGGCATACACGTGCTTGTGAAGAGTAGCGAAGCTACATCTGCCGTGGTAGCTCGGCTGATAAAGCCTGAGGCTCTTAAACTCAGGGTCTTGTGGATAAGCCTGTTACATGAACACTTTGTGGGGCAATTTATGACCTGGGGGTTTGGAATCTGCCCCTGATTGGAAGGTCGTGGTTTCAAATCCAGAGGTGAGACCAGAATATCATGTGTGTTGTGGGGGTGGGGGGGTAGTTAACTCCAGAATGTCGTGGGGATCCTGTAGACACGCCCCTGTTCAAATCCCAGGAAAGTCAGTGCCATCACTGAAGTATCCTACGCTTAAGTATGGTCCCCTAATGACGCGTCGCTGACTGCCCATCTCATTAGGTGAATGGATTAAATCCATAGAATAATTTCCCATTGTTCTCACTGTGCTGTGGTGTGTTAATGTGGGACAAATGGCCACCTTTCACTTATTTAAACCTAAAAACAGGTGTAATTTTTTGAGAACATCCTGTAGAGACCAATGATAAGAATAGTTAACCGAAAAACCAAATGAATACAGTCACGAATAATTAAGATGCCCATCAGTTTTTAAATCCAGTGCCAACTTAAAGAAGCAAACTCTATTCACCAACATTCTGTTGGCATTTTGACTATCTTTCTTATAATGAGACATAGTGTTTTTTGTGTGTTGGGGAGCTTCCTTCATGAACCTATACGGATATGCATCACTTCACACCATATGCATGTTAAAGCTTCTGAAGGATGTCTGTGTTGTAAATTAATTTTTGCATCTCTTTGATTTTGGCTACAGTTCACTTCTATGGAGTAAAACTGCGGGTTGAGGCTCAGCCGTCTTCAGCGTTCACCGTGTGGGGCAGTAATGTCACCCTTCCTTGCCGTTACTGGTACGATCCTCCCCTGAGCCACCCTCGGAGGGTGCGGGTGAAGTGGACCTGGCTACCCACCGCTGAGGATAGTGAGTCTGATGTTCTGGTTTCTATCGGACAGCGTCACCGCAGCTTTGGAATCTTTGAAGATCGGGTGTACCTTCAGCAGGACTTTCCAGGAGATATTTCACTGGTCATCACTAACGTGAGCCAGAACGACAGTGGGCAGTATCGATGTGAGGTCATTGATGGGCTGGAAGATGAGAGAGCAGCAGTGGACCTGGCGCTCAGAGGTCAGATATCTACAGTTTTATCCTTCCAAAAGCCACACCCAAAACAGAGTGAAACCCCCCTAAATACACAAAGGAAACCCCAAAACTCAATCACAAAAGACAAACACAACACAAACCCGCCCACAGCTGCATCTCATTCCCTACTTAAGACCAAACTGAAATAGTAACACAAAGATAAGCAACGCCGGAACCGGTCCAGACCTCACAGTTTGGGTCACAGCTCCACACACTAGTGACCTTGGGCCTGATCTTTTTCTTTCAGGCGTGGTGTTTCCCTACCAGCCTCATCATGGCCGCTACCACCTGACCTTCCAGGCAGCCCAAAAAGCGTGTGAGGAGCAGGGTGCTGCAGTGGCCACCTTCGACCAGCTCTACTCAGCCTGGGAGGAGGGGCTGGACTGGTGTAATGCTGGCTGGTTGGCAGATGGGACGGTGCAGTACCCCATCACTCAGCCCCGGACCCCCTGCGGGGGTCTCGGCCTGGCCCCTGGCCTACGCAGCTACGGAGCCAGACTCAAAAACCTACACCGCTATGATGTCTTCTGCTTCTCCTCATCTATCAGTGGTAAGATGCTGCAATTCAGGAATCTGTTTGTTCCCCACTTTATTAGATTGAATAGCTGGCTAGAATTTTGGTTCCCTCTTATTACCAGTGAGTTAGCAGTGTTTGTATGCTTTAGGCTTTACTATTTAGATGATATTATGTAAAGACTTCATTTAGCATGTAATATTTGGGGTAACATACCAACCATACCAATTTTTTATTTGTCACATGCATAGTCATGCAAGTACAAGGGGGGTACGGTACCTTGCTCAAGGGTAACTCAGTGGTGACGCTAACCACTAGACCGTCCAGCTGCCAACATTCTTTGGCATATATGGAAAAGTATGGAAAATGCCTTCAAAACACAATATCCTACATACTACTTACCAAGAAGGTGACAACATTTCTGCAATATGCATTTTGACAGATTTTATTCAATTGTTTCAATTAGATGCTCATTGTCTTACTTTAAAATCTAGTATTCAAGTGATTCTGACCCAAGCAGTCTATGGCTATGCCATGTGGACAAAAGGACTAGGACACACCTGTTTGTCAGGGTTTGGTCAAGGCCCCTTATTTCCAGTGAAGGGAAATCTTAATGTTACAGCATACCAAGACATTCTGGACATCGTAATTCTTCCAACTTTGTGGACACAATTTAGGGAGGAAACTTTTTTAATCCAGCATGACTTTGCCCCTGGGCGGCATGGTGGCGCAGGAGTTAGCGCTGTTGCCTCACTGCAAAATGGTCCTGGGTTCGACTCCCGGGTTGGACACAGGGTCTTTCTGTGTGGAGTTTGCATGTTCTCCCCGTGACTGCGTGGGTTTCTTCCGGGAGCTCCGGTTTCCTCCCATCAACAAATACATGCGAGATTGGGAATAGGTTCATTGAGCACACTAAATTGCCCCTTGGTGTGAGTGTGTGGCCCTGTGACATGCTGGTGACTGTCCAGGGTGTACCCTGCCTTCGCCCAAAGCAACTGGTATAGGCTCCAAGCCCAACCCAGCCAGTGAGAGAATACAGAGAGAGAATTTTAACCCACAGACTGTGTGGTCACGTATAACAGAATGGTCTCTTTGCACACTTACACTTTACATTTAATGTCACGTTTTCTTCCAGGCAGAGTGTACTACCTCCAGCATTCTCAGAAGCTCAACTTTACTGAGGCGGTCCAGGCCTGTATGAAGGATGGTGCTCAGATAGCCAAGGTGGGTCACCTGTTGGCAGCGTGGAAGTTCCTGGGGCTTGATCGCTGTGACGCTGGCTGGCTGGCTGATGGAAGTCTGCGCTATCCTATCACTAACCCTCGCCCTAACTGTGGGCCCCAGGAGCCGGGGGTCCGGAGCTTTGGTTTCCCCTCCCCACGTCACAAACATGGAGTGTACTGCCATAGGTCCAGGTAAAAGCCTGTTCAAATCTACAGTGAGCCTTTGTCTGCTGAATGTGAATTGAAGTGGCAGAGCCATCTTCCATCCCGAGGATTTGCTCTTCTAAAGCAGTGGATGAGCTGGGAGCTGGAATTTTTCCAGTAGGTATTAAACCTAGATCCTTCATATTTATTGGAAAGTCGTGCTCAATTTGCGGTATATATATCGCATGTAGTTATGTAAGTGAAATACAATATACGGTAGTTCCAACTCTTAAGACAAAGAATTAAGCTTGCTATTCATTTCCAGTAAATTTGAGCCAGAAAATGCTGTAAATACAGAAACATCAAATATTATATTCGATAATACTTAATAACAATATGCTCAATAACAACATATGCGCAATATGTTGATTAGTTTCCTTGTTTGTTTGTTTTTTACATTTTTGTGCATCTAGACATTGTCTGAAATCTATAAAATTACAAATATGATTTCACAGATATTTTCAGTTCCAGTTCCTTTTTTACAGAATTGATATTGCCCTGTTTCCTCATCATTTTAGTAGAGCTTGGAAATTCCAGTGCACTGAAAAGTATAAAAATCGTGCACTGTCTCTCATTAGGTACTTTGTTATATGTTTTATGAACTGACTTTTTGGTTTCACAGTGCTAAGAAGTAGGAAAATGTGTTCAGTACACAGAAAGCAATAACACCCCGAGATATGAACACAAATGCACATTTGTACTGTCGTCTTCTTTACCTCATTACATGCAAATACATAAAGGTGGTGGTTTCAATTTTAGGCTAGAAATAACTTGGTCTTTTTAATGGCTAGTGTGTATTGGTGTATTAAAGCAAACCAATTATGTTTCTTTCTACAATGCAAATCATTTATTGACTGCAATGTAAATGCTCTACGTGTATTTACTGTAAAATTACTTACTTAAGTATCAGTACCATTATTGCTCAGTGACCATCTTTATTCTCTGAGTTGGCAATGACAAGCTATTATTTAACAATTATAATTCAAACAGTAATCGTTCCTGCTGGTCTCAATTACAGTAAGAATCATTTATATGCTTTTTTTAAGGGCACATATCAGAGGAAACTCTTTTCAAAGGTTTTATGAAATAGAACAGTGTTAATGTCTAAAAAAACACCACTCACTCCCCTCCCCATACAGTCCATATATAGAAAATTAAGCTGGGAATGTAGCCAATTTTCCACTGACGGTTTTTGTGACATTCGTTTGTATCCAGCATATCTACAAGATCTATTCAGCCGCCAGGAGACACCCACACATAAACATTTGAGTTTAAGGAGAATTTCAGATAGGTCTGCTGTTTAAATAAAGTACAGTACAGGGCAGCCAATCAGAACAGGCACATAAAAAAAACAGCCCATTTAATTATAAGGGAGAAAGGGAGGATAGAACAAAAAGTGGGGTGGAGCTTAGGGCAGATAATAAATGAGTAAATAAATTCCAGACACATGCAGGATGTAACTCTTTAAAATCTTAGTTAATTAACTTTTCTAGACAAAGTGTCTTGGAATATTTGAAATGTTATTTGTACACTAGTTTTCTATTGTTTGGCCCATTTTAAATTATAAAGAAATTGTGATATATGGCAGATTTGGTTAGACATAATGTAGAGTGCCTGTTACTTACTCATTTTTACTCTAACTACACATTTGGTCCACATTGTTCTGAATGAGCTCAGAAAGTCTGGAACATATGCCATGCTTTGCTCCCACCAGTAGGGGTCTCAGCTGGTGAGGTTCCTCAGAGGTGATGGAGGAGCTCAGGGCCGGAGAGGAGAAAGGGCTGGGTGCATAAGGAGAGCACTAAAAGACTCCATTCAGCTAAAGGCCAGATGAATGCCTGCACTCCACCCCACTGAACAAACTGTAACTCCTGTAATTTTACAGCCCTGTAGCTCAAAGAGGCGTCTTTGCTCCACGCCGACCCCACATGCATTTCTAGACTGGGTTGGACGAGGTGAAAACACTTAACTTTCCATTACCTGTGAACTGTGAATAACGTCTCTGAGTTCAAGAACTAAAAGCTGTGCGTTTTCTCCCGACCACTACTCTGTACTTTATTGAGGACACACAATGAATGACTGCATTTTATTAGAGGTGATGTGTGGAATGTTTTATTTGGTCATTTTGTCATATTCTTCCTTTTTGTTAATACAATTCTTTCAGCCAAAACAAGCTGTGTCATGTCATCTCTGACTACTTTCACATTATCTCCATGGATAACTGCTCAGAGTTGCGTTTTCCAAATGCTCCTTCACACAAGTGGTAGAGCGAGTATCACACTAAACACTCTCTCAACCAGTCCACCATAAGATACATTAAGGAAACTGGGTCCAGGTCTCGGTCCCACATTATTGCATCAATAATGGCTTCACTGAGATATGCATGAGGTCAAAATTGACATGAAGGTGAACTCTTTAACCTTTTTCCTACAGAAAGATTGTTGTCCTTACAAACAATTTGCACAATATGAAAATTTCATCTCTGAACTCAGGGTATCATTTTCTACTGCATGTGAACTAGCACTGATCAGTTTATTGATGGCAACATTGATGATGAAAATAAGATTACAGCTTAAAACAGTGTTCCCCTAATGCAGGGGAAGAGAGGCACAGCCTCTCACTGATACTAGAGTAGACCCAGCGGTCGTGTGTTTCATTAGAACAACATTCATAAGGCGCTAACTGATGGTAACTGAAAAACATTTTTGGGGAAAAACAAGAGAGATTGCTGTGAGCAGAGAATGACAGTAATAGCAGTAAGCTAGTTCAGCTTTATGCTGGTCTCACAGCACTGTGCCCTGCACTGTTCACAGTGAGACACAACATGAAAACTAAGCTGCACAAATTATTTGTATTCAAAACTGACAGATTGACACAATATGGCATTGACACTTAAATATAACAGTCCATTGGTGAGGAAACACTTTGGGGTCCATGAAGCACCCACTAGTGCACGGCTCCTTAAAGAGCCAGCTGTTTTAATGAGGTATGTGAGAGGTCTGAGGAACTTCCTTTACCAAATATATGTTTTTCCTGGAGCAGTATGTCAAGCCCAGCCTTGTCCAGACATACACTGAATAAAGTGATACACTGAATTTACTCAATTCTGTTCCGCATATTACTTCCCCATAAGTAAAAAGAAATCAGTGAACCATTTTATTAGCAACACATACTTTGTACCTACACTTAATGTCCATTTGATCAGCTCCATTTGCCATACAGGTACATTTTTTAACTTAACATTACAGATGTCAGGTGGTCTGTCTCTAAATCGCGTTTGCCTTGTTCATCACTAGTGAAGAACCCCACATGGTAAGTGGAGCTGATAGACTTTTGGGGCAGCTGGTGAGCTAGTGTTTGGGGCATTGCCCTTGCAATCAGAAAGTTGTGGGTTCGAATTCCAACACTGGTAGCCTCATCACTGAGGTATCCTAGAGCAAGGGTCCGTCCCCCACACACTGGGCCCTGGGAACACCTTGTTGGTGGCAGGCCTCTGCTTCACTTGGTGAATGGGTTAAATGCAGCGAAAGCATTTCATGCTGTGGCTTGTTCACCCTGTAGAGGGCCACTTTAGGTTGAAATGGACAATAAGTACAGAGACAATGTAGGGGTATACCCAATGTATTGGCCAGTCAATAT
>JBBMFX010000037.1:18727618-18754392 GCA_037832545.1 Rhabdalestes septentrionalis | reverse complement strand
CTCTTCTCAGTCTTGGCCCCCCAATGGTGGAATGAACTCCCTCTCCCCATCAGATCGGCAGAGTCTCTTGCTGTTTTGAAACATCAGCTAAAGACCCATCCCTTCAAGGAGCACCTTGGCAACGAACCATCTCCTATTTCTCCTTCTTACACACAAAAAAACACACCCTCCTTACCTTCCTAATCATGTTTCTTACCTTCTTTTACAGGTGTTGTCTCATGTCAAGATTGTTGTAGGTATCAGTGACAAGTGTTGATCAGGTGTAGTTAGGTATCAGTGACGGTGTTGATCAGGTGTACTGAGCCACATTACCATCGGCGATTGGTGGATGTTGACTTAAATCTTGCTCTACAGGTCCTTGTTACTGTTGTGGATTACTTGAGCAATGTTGTACGTCACTCTGGATAAGGGCGTCAGCTAAATGCTGTAAATGTAAATGTAAATGTACCGGCGAGCAGTGTATGGGGACGGTACCTGGGAGCAGTGTGTGGGGGAGCAGTGTTTGGAAAGGGTACCTTGCTCAGGGTACCTCAGAGGTTCCTAGCAGTCTTGGGGATTGACCCACACGAGTGTGTGACCAGGTTGGGGGGGGGTTCCCGAATACAAATTTTTAAAAAAGTATTTGTTCGAATACCATATTCGTAAAAAACAAATTATTTGTGCCATTCTGAATACCGTATTCTGGTTTGGCCTTACCCCTAATACATACATACATACATACATATATACCTACATAGATACCTACAAAGATGCATAGATATGTAGATAAACAGATTGATACATAAGGCTGCACAATGAATCAGTTTAACAATAAAGCAAAATAAAATATTTTGTACTCAAGTTAGCTGCATAATAACGAGAATTGTGTGTTGAGCAAATCATGATAATAATTTTTGCATATCTTCTATATAGTATACCTACATAGTATAGCATTACATATTACTTACCCGTGGGAGACATTGTAGCATTAGTTATATTTTCATGGGGGATTTCCAGTCCGGGTTGACCCCACATTATCAGGTCAGTGAGGTCCTCTGTGGCACTAGGTGGTGGAGAAAGAGGTAGCTGGGTAACATTCTGCTCTGTGTGTGTGAAGTCAGCGGTGGTGGTGAGAGGTTTGTGGGTCACAACCTCGCCTACCAGCTCACTCTCTGTGAAGGTGCGCTTGATCTCTTGGGGGCGTTCTGTGACCATGCCGACATTCACTGCGGTGGCTGTTCTTATATCTGGGAAAAAGTCAGCTGAACCTTCTTCATACTCTTCTAAATGAAACAAAGAAAATGATTCACTCAGTGAATCAAGGTTTTAAGAAAAAAGGCGGAACACTGTTAAGTGAACAATTATAAATTATAAATGAAAATTTGTCAAATAAAAAAGGTTTGTAATCCTAGTGTTGTGAGCTGATGAAGAATCATTTTTCATTAATAATAATAATAATTGTTCCCATGTATTTCTTCCCAATATGCATTAAAACCTTTAAAAGTTGTACAGAATATTCAAAGATAGTGACAGAATTTTATAAAATGAAATTATTTCAAATGTTAAAAAAATACTTGCCACTAAATGTTCTGGTAACAATAAATCCCTCTTGGTATGATGGTCTGTTTCCTAACACAATGATCTTAATAGATTTTATGTATCTGGGGAATCTATATCTCCTAAATGAACTTAAAATGAAAATTAAACAGTCACTATGTGGGTCCACACTTAGCATTAGTTCCAGAATAGTTCAGAAGAGCTACTGAATGCAATGTTATATAAGTAAAACCCACACTAATGCCTTGTTTACATAACAAAAGCATCTGTTCACAGCTGGTTAAGGATATTAGCTAAAAGCCTTCCAGCCCATTGGCTGTCCGCTAGGTTTAATAGGTAGAATTGCCAAATGGCTGCCCTCTGGGACTTCTAGTGTTCACTCAGTGGAAAGATCAAACCACAAATAATAGTAAAGAAATGGCAGGATGCAGCTGAAAGTTGATAATAAGACTGAATTGCTGTCTATGGCTGTACACACCTGTGTAACAGATAGCGTCGTAGCGTGAGTCTGGTAGAGGGTAGCCTGTCTGGTTAGGATAGCGGTACACAGTGCGCACTCCAAGCAGACCTCCCCCACACTGTGGCCGGGCGATGTTGATGGGATAGCGGACGCTGCGGTCTGCCAACCAGCCCGCATTACACACATCCATACCCGCCTTCCAAGCCAGGTACAGCTGACCAGTGGTGGCTAACTTGGCACCCAGTTTGGAACATTGAGCCTCCGCTTCAGCAAAGGTGAACTTTTCATGTGACATAGAATAGAACACCTTTCCTGTAACAGAACACTGTATGATGTAGGTTTTCAAACTTTTTGTCTAAATGAAAAAAAAAAACATTTCAGATGATGGAAACCTTCCATGTACCTGTCAACTTTTCAGCAAAGCAGTACACATCGTAAGTCTCATTTGCATCTCTCACTCCGTACGTTCGGATCCCTGGGAATTCATACTTGTCTCCATAGCAGGCCTCTCGGGGGTCGTGGATGGGATACCTGACAGAAAAAAGGAGGCAAGACTGTAACTACTACAGTTTCAGAAAAAAACATAACACACATCTGATGTCTCTGCATTCAGAAGGTTGTAGGTTTGAATCCCATTATTGTCAGTGCCACCACTGAGGAATCCATGAGAAAGGTCCCATCCCCACACACTGCTCCCCGGGTGTTGTGTTCCTGCTTGCTCATTGCTTCACTTGGCGAATGGGTTAAATACAGAGTAAGAATTTTACATTGTTCACACTGGGTGCTAGGCTGTGGTGACAGTAGAGGTCAGATTATTGTACACTTTTTATCATATAAAAATCTCATAAAATAAAGAGCATCACGGTTTCAATGTAGGATGTCTTGGCTCCGAGTAGAAGTGCTCACTTCATGATATGTCTATTAGTTCTAAATCAGGGGTGCCCATTCTTATCCACAAAGACCAACAAAGCTGGATTCCAACAAACCTGGAGAGTGCAGGTTCATCGTTTGAAGACTGAGACTGTCCCTTTGTGGATCAGGTCAGACACCCCTGTTCTAAACTGCCCCACAGAATCATGATGAAGAGCCCTAAAATTATTGTCTCATATCTCTGTACCTTTAAGATTTCATTGCATTCATACCTGACAGTCTTGTCAGAGAGCCAGCCTGCATCACACTGGTGGTAGCCCTCATCATAAGCTGCCTGCAGCTGCTCCGGTGTGGCAATCACAGCACTGTTCTGAATACAGGCGGCCTTCGCTTTCTCAAACGTCATAGAGTAACGGCTAGTGATAGCACGGTAGTGGAACACAATACCTGGAGAAAAAAATATGAAATAGTTAAGAACTGGCATCCAAAAACACATTTTTACTATAGTAGAATGTAATAACACACAACTCCACTAAATCCTTATGCAGAAGGTCCACTATAAATACCTATAAAACCTACAAATATATAAATATGTGTACCATGATTCAAAACCGAATTTGTAATCCTTAAGAGCTTGTCATAACAATATACTAACAAAAGAGTTAGCGATAATAATGTGCTCCACTAAATATGAAATACACCTGTAAAACGTTATTGCACTCCAATTTTGTGTCCTTTAGTGTCAGTACCTTGCACCTGGACATCAATTGTGTCATGGCTGTCCTCGATTCCATGCATGACCTCACAGCGATACACTCCGGAGTCATTGGAGAGGAGCTCTGTTATCTTAATGGAGGCATCGGTAGGTGTAATGGGGTATCCCACCATAGTCACCCGGTCCATATACTTATCATTCACTGCCACTACGCCCTCTGAGGCTGCCAGAATATCAGTGGTCTTTTCTTTGGTGATGAGGCGCCACTTGATGCGATGAGAGAGAGGGGCTATGGTGGGCGCTCCAGGGTCGTGGACTGTGTTATCCTGGAAGTAGCAGGGTAGGACCAGGCTGTCTCCCAGTAAGGGGCGGAGAGGACGCTCAACCGGAATACTGACACTCAGAATGTTTTCAGGTTCTGGAATACAGTTAACAATACCAAGTAATTTCTAACTGAAATAATCTGACAGTCAGACAATGTTATTATGATGAATTATTTGACAATTTGCATTTTGGATTATATTGTAGTTGCTGCCAAAAATTTTTACAACATGCCGATTAATTTAATAGACATATAATAGAAAGATTATAACAGTATCAAGTAGCGATGGATAGCAGCCCACAATATATTTGGTTGAGTTACTTTGTGTGTCTGTCTATTCATTGGGGAATGGTTCCTTTTTGCACAATTCTGATTATATCTTGATACCTATTGCATAAAATGTCTTTTCCGTGATTTTTTCATTCCTCCAGCTTTAATTCAATCTGCAACTCATGCTGGTAGGTTTTTATTGCAGGTGCAACTTACTGCACAGCCAGAGTTCAGCTGTGTCACATTATCTGCATTACAAAAATTGGCCACTTAAAATAAAAATCACTGATAAGAGCAGAAAATTGCTTACCTGTATTTACATAATCCTCAAAAGACCATGTAGCTGAGATTACCCGGAGGCACAAACCCAGTAACAGCAGTGACGTCATGGCTCACCTAGATGTTAAATTAACCATTTAGACCATTTAGTTTCATTATGGTTGCATTTACTGAGCATAAATGCAGCAAAAACTACAACATTAGCTCACTTCTGTTGAGTGACTATAAATAAAAAGTACAAACCAAAATTCGTTAAACCTTATATGTTGGCAACATATACAATTTCAAGGCAGCCCCCTTCAAGTACTGTGAGAAAGCATGCCCAGAACAAGTCTCCTTTGTCAGTGGACTTGCAAGAACCAGACTGCATTGTAATTTCCAGAGAGAAAGCACAGGAAAAAGCACTTCTCTCTACACCATCACCATTATACCGGACCTCTTGGAAATTATAGTGTCATTAATTATCAGATGCCAGCCATGAATGAATAAAGAAAAGCCTACTGTGTCTGCATCTCGAAGGCTTGTTTGGAAAATCTGCCTCAAATATTTGACGCACAAGGAAAACCTCAGCTGTAGGTTCAGCGTAACTGATTGCATTCCAACGTTGGCCAGCATGAGAGAGAGAGTGTATTTATTTAACTTGTTTAGAGTGTTCTGTATCTCTTCCTACATGGATTAACCTTACCCAATGACATCAAACGCAAAGAGTGTCTTACTCATAGCAGGGAAAGTCTATGATTCTTCTCCACTTCTCTCCTGTCTACCTCCTTGCCATGCCGACCTCATTTCTCACTGGCCAATATTAGAGAAAGTATCAAAGATGTTAATGACAGGAACCCTTTGGCTGGCAGATAGACCTATCTGTACAGAATCCCTCAAACCAAAAAGGTCATGGAAAAAATGTTCATGTCCTTTCAAACCAAATACAGCATTTTAAAACAATATGTTATCCTGAAAACATACCAAATGTTTTTTGTGGCAGGGTAAAGAATTTTAGACTATAATTAGAGTCCAAACTGCTGGGAAATGACTGATAACGCAGTATCAGCGGTACAGCTCTGCAATATCTGGCAGCACGCCTTCTGCCTTTTATGTCCCTTTGTAATATTTGTTTAAGCCTTGATTGTGTTTAAAAAGCCCATTTCCTACTTTTTACTTTTTATTAATTCCCCTGAGGTGCAGTTCATTTGTGGTTTTATCCACCAAAATTGGTCATAATTCATTTTACATGCTCATTTTCCAGCTATTTTTTAATCCATTAAACAGGTCATTTATAGTTATAGTCCGTTTAAGTCTGACCTCGGATCTGATAGGCAGCCTTGTATTATGCCTCAGTTAAAAAGTGGCCCACTCATTACTGGGTGGGATAAACTGTAACAGGTTAAAAAAAAAGCAGATATGTGGGAATTTTGTGACATCACAAAACCAGTGAATTCAAAACAGGATGCTTTTGTAGTTTAGTCTCCATATATGCACCGCATGGAATGGTGAATGATACATTTTGAACCTTTACCAATGTATACATGCTATTAAAATTCTTTATTTTAAAAAAGTCGAATGTTTTTTTGGTGATATGAGCTCTTTAAATTTAACCGATAAAAACCATTTTCACTAAGACAGTGGAAACTATACTTATAGCCAAATAATGGTGCCAGAAAGGCTTCTGGGAGCAGTGCTATAAAAGAACTTTTGGTTCCTTCACAAAAATGTTGTGCCTGCTCAAATTATCCTTAAAAAAACATTTTTTGTCAATGAGATGTGTGAGTGCAAAGAACTTTGCTACTGCTATTCCACTCAATGACATGTTTCCTAGAAATGTATATCCAAGTATCTTCGAGGAACCTTTGTTTTTTAAGTGTGTACAGCAAAGTCTGAGACTTTAGAGCAGCATAGGTAGCAGAAAAACTACTCAGTGTTGTATTCCACTCGGTCCTTCACTACTTCGTCATGGCAGTGAATTATGAATCTTCAGCTGTAGAAAATTCTTCAGTTATTTTCCAGTTCACAGACTCAGACTGTCATGACCTTTCACTTCTCATCGCCATGTAACATTCCTTAGCTTCTAGTATTTCACTGAGTTTTTCTTTAATATTCTAAAATGTAGAAATCCACCTCAGCATGCCTTTAAAAGGGATCCTTCAAATCCTTCAAATATTATTCAGTTAATTATTAATATATCTCAGATCCCTCCAGCTTATAAGCCTTATAAGACTCTATGTGAGTGCATGTGTGAGTGTGTGTGTGTGTGTGTGTGTGTGTGTGTGTGTGTGTCCAGTTGTGGCTGGAGTGGGTGGGTCTGGATCCCTCCGCTGTAATTTCAAGAGTCAGTTTTTAAATCCCAACTGCCTAAGGACCATTCCAAGTAAAAAAAAAAAGAAGAAAAAAAAAGAAAATGAAATATTGCAGTAATTAAAATATGAATACAGTCTAAGTAACCATGAACAGCCTTTTTAGGCACCAACTGAGGCTGGAGAAAAAGGAAAATCTGTGTTACGGGTAAAGTAGTGAACCAGCACACATTACAAACCACTAATAATTATCACAAACAAATTCTGTCAGAAAAGAAAGCCATTTAGATGTATAAGTTTTATTAGCATGTAATAATTTAATCATTACTAAAGAAACAGAGCTAGTATAAAACAATGTCTATTGCAATGAAATACTTGGACAGTTAGAAAGAGAACTTTAAATCATTGTGGGTCTTGCCACTGAAATCAAATGTCACAGTAAGCCCTTTGTCTGTAATTTGGTATCTTCTGAAAGCATTAAAGACCATTTTTCTATTATAATATTAATTTTCAGATTGTCAGGGATCATCAGAATTTTATCTCTGGCATTCCATCACAGACACATCTCACAACACATTCAACCCACTCTTCAAAATCACCATTCAAAGTCCAGTATTTTGAAATCTGCAAATTTTGGAATGCTATCTTACAATAAAATCTTATTCCACCCTTGGTTTTAACTTCAGTATTAACCACAGCAGACCTGAAAATGAAGACACTATGCTGATGCAACTTCTAGGGTCTCTGCTTTCTTTAGAACTACATGAAGACAGGTTGACACTAGATCTGTTCTGAGACTTTAAGATCTTATTTCAGATCAAATGCATCCCAATAAAAAATCAATGTGACATTAGATACATGCTAGATATATTTCCACTGTAGTTCCACAGGTGACTCAAATGTTCTTATAAATAAGAGACTCAAAGGGTTTTTGCAATAGCATCATCACCAAAACCTCTTGGGCATCAGTAACAGCAGCCAAGAACAAACCCAGACTGTGCGCGAGCCTGATTCTGCAGAAAAGTGGCAGAGCAGAGCTGTCTTACCTGTTTGGATGGGCAAAGTCTCTCCTACAGACGTGAAACTATAGTCCAGTCACTTTATATTTGCTTTATTTCTCCTTTCTGAAAGAAAACACGGTCTGTCCCGTCAGCTCGCTGCCTCAGGTCTCAGGTAGGAGAGCAGGGAGCAGAAAGAAACTCGCTCAAGCCTGGAAGCACGTTTAGCTGTCAGGGCCAATGAAGGTTGGGGTACGGGAGGGGGACGGGTGGATGGGGGAGGAGGAGGGGAGGAGAGAGGAAACACAACTTTGTCTTGGCATCTACTGTGTTGAGTTAAATGATGTAATGCTCCTCCAGAGCACATGCACACTGCAGGATGATATTGTTCGTAAATACGATTTTTCTGAACAATATATTTCCAAAGTGGCCAAGAATTTCCTTACATTTAATGGGATTTTTTATTAGTTCTAAATATCTCATGCTAAATAAATCTATTTAAAACAGGCAAAAGTCAGCTTTTTGTAGACAGAGATTGACTAATTGCAATGGAGAACAATTCCTCAAATCCTGCCAGTAGAGATTCTTTGTTTGTTTTTGTTTTGCTTGTGTCTGCTGCATATAGTGTTTCACTTCTTATCCTCTACAATATTTCCATTCAGGATATTTAATTCCAGCTTTTCTTTTCATTTGTTCGATTTGCATCAGGCCGTGAAAAATATTTGCATTTAAACTGATTTGAATGAGTTTGTAAGAACTTCAGTGTTGCTACAGCATAACTGTATGATCTACTAAATAGACTGTATGGACAAAAGTATTAGGACACCCAATCACAACATGTCTCTGTGCAGGCCAGTCAAATTTAACCTTACCAAATTTGTCCAACCATGTCCTTGCTTTGTGCACTGGGGCAAAGTCATGCTGGAATAGAAAAGGTTCTTCCCCAAACTGGAAGCATGGTGTTGTCCAAAATATTTTGGTGTGTTAAAGCATAAAAATTGCGTTTCACTGGAAATAATGTGCCCAAACCCTAAAATAAAGTTGTGTCCTACTACTTTTGTCCATATAGTGTGTTCTGTTTGGAATAAGCATAGTGTTTACAACAGGAAAGTTTACTTGTTGTTGGAGTATAAAGTCATTTGCTATGTTTATGCCAAAAACATAAAATGCATCATTTCTCCTAGCCCTGAGTCACTTGGAGAAGAACAACTAAAAGGCTAGACACATACAGAAGGCTTCTTTCAGCGGCTGGGCCCACCCTTGTGCTATATGGGATACTATGTTTATTTTATTCCATTTCCTCTTAAGATCCATAGCCTGATAAGGTTTCAAGGACATTTATTCATTTATGCCTATGTGTATATCACGTTGCAATTAAATTTAATGCATCTCTGCATATGCTTGTCATTTTTTGTGCTGCTTGGCATCATGGTATTCTGGCAGCAATTCCAGATGGTGCCTCCTCCAAATAGTATATTAGAATTCAAGCAGTGGTCAAATTGAGCTGTCATGTAAAAGCATTCTCACTTGAGTCAAATCATTAAATGTCTCTCACATCATTCAAAATCTCTCACTCTGACAGCGGAACAGGATCGGGTTTTAATGGAGTCCCTTCATCTTCCACAACATTTCCAACCAGCTATTCAATTCTAGCTGCTCTTTTCATTTGTTCCAGCTGCATCAGGCCATGCAAAATATTCCCTTTTAACCTGATTTGAATGAGTAAGAACTTCAGTGTTGCTAAGGCCTAACTGTTCATGACGCTCAGCTCAAGGAAAATCTACTTCCTGACATGCCCAACGTCTCCTTGCACCTTTTTCCATCACCTCATAGTGCTATTCCTTCTTTAGCCCCAGAGTTGTGGCACTAAAGCTGCTGTTTGAGTTCAAACCCTGGAAAGGTTTAGGTGGGAGGGGCAAGGTCGTTCATTCTGGCTCAGATTTAAACTGGAAACTGTAACTGAACTGCTTGGAACAAACTTCAAATGGGTCCCCACTGTCTTCCTGTATAACTACTTTGTCCTCTATTCAGCACCTTTCTCTAATGTTCATAGCATGAAAGCAGATTTTTTAGGAATATCTCAGATTTTCTAGGGTCTTGTTCTTGATACGTGTTAGAATTACATATTTTACATATTCTCCAAACAATGTAATATATATGCATTAATACATAATACATTAATACATACATATGTTTTACAATGTGTGTGTGTGTGTTTGTGTGTGTGTGTGTGTGTGTGTGTGTGTGTGTGTGTGTGCGTGTGTGTATAAATTATATGGACAATACAATAACAACTACAACAATAGCAATTTTTAAATAACAATATTTAGCATTTTAAATGAAAAATTGGGAGCTGGGAGCCAATGTCCGTTACAATTAAACTCTCATTGTTTCCCTGAAAGACAAAATGAGAAACTAATGACATTGTCTCATACAAACATGGACGAATTAACTAAAGAAAGTGTTGTATATACAATGTATGTAGACTAAGCAGTAAGTAGACTTGAATATGTGAGAGTCCGTGTGCTCGTTTAAGTGGAACCATTTAGTTGGACTTAATGGCAATCTAGGGAAAGTTTACAGTCCTTTTATACAACAGACGCTTTCTAACCTGATGAGCATCACATTCTTAAGATTCCAAACTTGAATGGATCTGCCAGCAAAACCAGAGATGCCAGTAAGTAATTTATTTGCAAACATCTCCATCTGATCTGTGATTGGTGAAATGCAGCAATGTGAATCATAATTCAAACAGCTGTAAGCAAGCCAATGCAGTTGCCTGCACCTCGTTTACCTGTATAACCTTACATTTTGTATTTGTGATTGTTTTCTGATTAGATAATGATCAGCAGAGAAACATACAGTTTTAAAAAGTACATTAAAAAAGCATTTTGTAAATGAATCTGTACACTTTTACCATCTCTGAACATAATTTTCATGGTACCTGACAGTATTTTGAATGAGTTTGCAAGTTTTTGTTATATATAGAGTCAGTCGTTGAAATACCGCACACTGGTAACATTCCCTTACTCTCTGCATCATCAAGTGAGATTTTCTTGCAACTTTCTCATTATATTTTCCATGACAAGCAGCTTCAGTGTAAGACTCTGTTTCAAATAAATGAGGAAACTATTGTTTATATATTTGCATGTGGATGCTTCGCAAGCAGGCCTCCTTGTAATCGACAGCCAATCATTTGATGCCATTAAGTCAACTCTCAGTGATTGACATCGATGACACACTAGGTTTCGAATGGCCTTCAGGGACCAACAGACATTTCGATGCACTCAAGGACTCTTTTCATGAAAAAGGCCAAACGCTTGAAAGGCTTCAGCCTTCCACCTGGCTGGCAGACTTGCTTCTGTAGAGGAAGAGAAAACTCAAAGCTCAGGGGAAATGTGAAAGCTTCTTCACAAACCTGTGTGAGGACACAGAGTTTCAGCAGGTTGTCATTCCAGATGCCTTTCTGCAACCTGCCCACCCTGGCATTCGAATGTTTGCTCTGCTTGGCTGGCAGGCGGATGAGGAGAAGTGAAAAACTGTCTCTATCCCGTAATGCCTTTTATGTTGTTGCTGTAATAAAATCTTGTGTTTTTTCACTTTCAGTTTTTATTTTTGACACCCTTTGAAAACTCTTGCTTGCATGGATATGGCTCAAAATTACATTAATGTAAAAAAGAGATGGTTATTCCATGTTTTATTAAGTTACCATTTCAGAGTTAGAGGGTCTGGTTAGAATAGATATCCTCATTTTAAACATGCCACATCAAGTGGTCCTACACTATGTCAATTCTTTTCTGACCTTTTCTCTACATGGACCTGATACCTGTGTTTTCCATTTCCACTTTACCTCCAGGAAGAGTTCAGACAAGCATGGAGGAAGTAGAATCGGCAAGCGATTGTGACACTTGGATTCAGTTTCTCAGCCTTTCACAAGAACCATAAGCAGCCCAGAACTGTTTTGCGCTCAGCGCCTCCCTGCTGCCTGGAAATGGGCTTTCTTCTACAGGGACCTTCTGTTATAATTTCACATGGTGTTTTTGGAGAGAGCTGAACATATTTATTTTACTTCCCGTTGGAAGTGAACAGGGCATTGTAAGCAGTGGGTCACTGGAGCTCCGAGCGAGTCCCAGAGCAGAGGAGAGAGACGCCAGTCCCGTCTCAATGGCACCCATTTACACACACATGAGCACTCACCCTACTGTGCCCCTCACTTAGCCTGTTAATTGTAACTATCTCATGTATCATAACCACTGCAAAACACAGTTGTACTGTTTGACTCTTCCTAGCGTTTGATTGGTTAGTTCAAATGACTCAAGAAGGGAGTGTCACTTAAAAAATTTTGCTTGTGTATCCAGTTCCTGTTTAGTCTCGTTGCCTTGGAATTAAGCATTTACAGCTATGAATCTGCCTGGCATTGGAAGATTCATCTCTAACCACAGGCTGCGAATGAGCAAATGTGTTGTGCATTAAAAGGCCGATAAATTAATGCAAGCAAAAATATAATAGTGATATCAAGCTATGAACTCAGAAGTATCTGTATAAAATGTTTTGTTTGAAAAAAAGGACAATTGTTGAGAAATTATGAACCATAAGTTAGACGCATTCATTAAGCTATTTATATAATTTCTCAGTATGATCTCTATTTAGGACAAATATTTCTCTGCCAAGGCTTCTTAGCCAAAGCAAACACGGATTCCTGAAATTTCTCTGAAAAAGAATCCTTCTCTTCCACCTCGGACCATTCCTCTCGGGCTGAGTTACGAGGGTGGCGCGTCATAAGCAAATTTAAACGCATGTAGGATGAATTTCTCCACAGTTCACACATCCTGTAGGAGAGTCGGACTAGTCATGGTTCCTCTGAGAGCGTACGTGTGCTCTGGGGTGTGTGAATGTTTGGAGAAGAGAGTGGCAGAACACTAATTCCTTATCCTGAGGAACAGAGCTGGCTTTCTTCTGATCCTGCCCCAACAGCTGATTAAAGCCTGCGTCTGCGTCTGAGGTCATTGCTATTAGCGAGTTTCACATACCTGCATATGTGTTTGAACGCCCCTCACAGGTCACAGTGTTCCAGAGTCAGCGGTGGGTCCTAGAAGCCTCGGAGACCTCAACTGATGAGATATTTTTGCGTACAGTTCCTCTTTGTGCTCTGGCCACTGCTGGGGGGTCATTGTGTCCAGTCATACGATATGCTAGCTGTCATTACAGCCCCCACAGTAAGGCTGACTAAGTATGATGGATGACTGCCCATGACCAGCATAAAGTTTCAGACCGGACAGGTAATTACAGCAGGCCCGACAGCCTCCAAAATCAGTGCCCCGGCCAACTTCCCATTGGAGGTTTCCTTTGAGCTGTACGTCCCTTGAAAGAGGATGAAAAACAGTGCCATTTATACATAAATACAACGGTTTCCAAAAATGCCGCTTCCACATTTCATTTACTAACATGATTCTCTAAACTCTCCAATTAAAGGCTCTTTAGAGATTTGATGGCATCACTCCAAAGAACCAGTTCTGGCACCCTTTGTTTTCGTGTAGTTTACAGTTGCTGAAACTACAGTTGCAGTTTAATTACAAGTTCATGACTTGTAACTGGTCCAGTAGACAAAGACCACCTCCCCCACCCCTGTGGTTAAGACCTTTTCACTAAGACCCTTCTAGTTTATCCTTACCATAGCAGTTTTTAACAAAAAAACCCCCCACAATTAATTAGATTAGACAGTACCACAATCTAACAGTGGATATCGGTATTAGTGACATTAGCAACAAAAAAAAGCAAAAAAAATACACACACTTACAATGTATGATGTGTTTTCAGCAGTGTATTGTTTCCTGTGGGATAGCTGAGGGTCTGAGTAGTTGAGAGTGGACTTCTAGATTTGCCTCTTACAAAGCACTTCTAGTAAAATAGTATTTTTGCATATCTAATTTGTACCTGTAAACTTTTCTTGGCTGATCACTTGGGCTAAGAGGTATTTCTCAGTTTAGGTGACAAGGAGCAACTGCTCTTTTATTTAATAACTAGTATGCATAATCACAGAAAAATGTATTGCATTTAAAAAATATATTTTTTAAATAATCTCTAGAGGTGCATAGAATCAGTTTACACAGTCAGGTTCTAACACTGAGAAATGCTACCAGTGTTCCAAGGTAGCACAGAATAATGGGCACGGCACTAAATCCCAAGACTGTGAAACTGCGTATGCACAGAAGAACACATGGGTGTAGCATGTTTCGACAGAACACCAGACTGGGGTAGCATGTTTCGACAGAACACCAGACTGGGGTAAAGTCACGTGGAACGATTTATCAGCATGAATTTTTTTAACGAGTTATTTTTTCTGTGATTAATTGACTGAAATTAACGAAAATTCTAATGAAATTAAATTCATTTGACACCCCAAGTAATTTTGGCACATTTGGCGGCATCTGCCTGAAATTGTTTCAACTTTAGCAGTTTTTGGATTTCGCTCCATCTCATCCACTAACACAGACACAAAAGTAGGAGGTGTTTAAAGATATGGTTAGGCCAGCCTCGTGTCAATAAAGAAAAGAACCAATAGGCCACAGATGAGTGTTTCAGGGGGCTGTGGTCAGGAAATAATCTCCTGAGTTGACGTTTTTTGTAAATTAATCACACAGGTACAGGGACCAACTCGAAAGAGGGTGGTACTTAAAAAGTTGATTGAACCAACCCAGTGTAACTTTGGCCAAAGATCTAACAGTATCATTGGTCGGTAAGATAAATAATTAAATAAATAAATAAATGTTTTTTTTACCAAATAGCATATCGGCCCACCGGGAAAATGTGTGATACGCCAGATGGTCAGTCCGACCCTGCACACGTTGAATCCAACCAAGCCTGATGCCAGAGAGGGCCACTGATAAGAATATCAAGGCTGTACTAAAGAGGCAAACTTCAGACCACTATAACGGTATCAAAGGGCAACCCAACCGCTGACAGGATCCAACTGAGTGGACAGATACAGCGTTTATAATGGTTTATAATGGCCCCGTTGTCCTGGCCTGACCCACTCGGCAGCGTATGCGCAACACCCTTTGCTAAATAGAAAACACATGTGAAAGGTGTGCTCCTGAGGGTCTACACACAGAGGTGCTTTTGTAAATTAAGCCAGCGGTTCCTAGACAACTGAGGCGGCTGGTGCATGTCGAACTGTGCTGCTATGATACCTTATCCTTTCCACTGCATGGGCTACCTTAGATCATTTAGGCTACAGTATGTCTCTCACAGCTACTGAACATGTCTCTCAGACAGTAAGTCATAGATGAAAAATAGAGGGGATTGTAGCACATAAAAAATGTGGTACTTTAGCAATGTATTTGGTCTGTCTTATACAAACAACAGTGTATTTGTCAGACATTTGATATATGAAGCAATGACGTACACCCTGTTGCACAATCAGCCGATTATGAAGCCAAAGAGAGGCACACACACACACTCACAGACACACAAACACGCATATATTGATTACATATATTTTACTTACATGGGCTTATTTAAATTTAGGCTGTACAATTCCTGGCCAATAGCCTTTTTTAAACATGATGCAGTTAGACAGAGAATAGGCTGGAAAATGCTGAAGTATTCATTATTATTCATTCAAATGTGTAACTTGCATTTAATTTGCACTTTATTTGGTTCCCATGTCACTACATATATACAGAAACAATACATAATAAAATGTAAGCTGTTTTATGGGTTTTCCTAGGACCATATCCATCCATCCATCTGCTGACCCGCTTTTCTTCTATTTACTTACTGTGCAATGTGCTATCCAACATCAAGAATCGTGTGCAAATCTTTAGTCACAAAGCAACGTTGGAAGCTCGTTAAAATTTAAAGGCACTTCTGTGTGAGCAGGAGGGTGCGATCTGCATGTTTGAGTGCACTCAATGAGGAGCCTTGTTGGTGCAGGTTGTTGACCTTGCTATTTAAAAAATGCTCTATTCATAAGGAATAGAGGACCACTGTGACCCCACCTATGCACACTTCGACAGCGTGGGCAGGCACTCAGCCGCAGAAAGACCGCCTCGGGTATGACGAGCAGAAACACAGAAGTGAAGAGTCCAAAAGCTGACATCAGTTCCAAAATCTTGGCTGTGACAGTTAACGTACAGTCCACACACGCACCTGCTAGAGATCGTTTGACCAAAAATCACTATTTTCCATTTGCCTCTGTTAAAGTCAATTACCTCATGTCTGAAGTTTGTTTCTTTACATTTGCACTGGATATACGAGACTAATATAGATGAGGGCTCGTACCTCACCAGTACCATCATGCAAACTACCTGCCAAGACATTTCCTAAACCCAGGGTGTCAAGCTCCAGGCCTGGAGGTCCAGCATAGTTTGATGGTTCTCCTCCTCAAACACGTTCACTAATCCTGGCAATTGCCTGGAGAGGTGAACCAGGTGTTTCTGAGCTGGGAAATCACCAAAACGTCCTGGACAATGAACCTCCAGGACTGGAGTTCCACACTCCTGTCCTAAACCCTCTTCTGAATAAATGTAGTAACTTCTGCAGTTCTTTTGTTCAGCTATTTACATTTCAGTCTGCCAATGTAACCCAATCCCGCAAATCTACTAACAACAACCTAACGACACAGTTTGAGGACGTTTTGCCCCATGTTAATTTGATAAGCCTCTGTTTCCTGTTATTTTCTTCTCAAAGAAGAATTCTGTCCAGGCTGATCACCCCGTCCACAGTGTTGTAGCTGAGCTGAGAAGTGCCTTTAGTCATTGACTGCATAAAATGTGCGAAGCACCACAAGAAATCCTTTCTTCCCACTGCCCTCGGACACTACAACCCCTCCCTCTGCCACACACCCACACAATAATTTGTACAATAACCTGATGCGACTTTGTTGTGTAATTTGTTATTGGGCTTAAATAACAGTATGTGTATTACTGTGTGCATTATTATCCTGCTATGGAATGCAACGGTCTACCATGTTCTATACCGTGCAATGCTCTTACTGAGTGCCAAATAATTATCATTATGTGCAAAATATGTTTACTATTATTACTACTACAATCATTTGACAGATGCTTTAGCGGCTAACATTGTGAGAACACAGTCAAGCTTCAGGACAGTGTGAGAATCAGAGGCAAACATTAAGTGTTACATTTATGTAACAATTGTGCAAGGAGCTCAGAACAGAGTCTTATGGTGGTTTTTGAAGATAAAGAGGGATTCTGCTGCTCTTCTCAGCTCAGGCAGCTCATTCCACAGGCGGGGAATCACAGAAGAGAACAGTCTGGATTGGGTTTACCTTGTGTGGAAGGATGGCAGAGCCAGATAATGTTCAGTGGAGGAGTGGAGGGAGGAAGTAGGAACATAAGCCTGAATGAGAGGATTAAGGGATAGGGGTGTTGAAATTAATCCCGTTATTGATGTATTGCAATGTAGACATGGACGATTCTGCATCTATGCAGTGGCAGAACATAAACGATTACATCGACCCAAGACTTTCTGATCGCAGAGCTAGTGCCCTAACCACGCGAGCATGTGACCGGGGCAGGGGTACCCGAATACAAGTATTAGTCCTAATAAGTTATTTGTGCCTTTCGGAATACCGTGTTCGGATTCGGCCCCACCCCTAATATGTATATTAGTTTTGTCCATATTACATGTTATATGAACAAAGAAAAGGGACCCCTGACCCCCGCAAATACCAGCTGAGGGCTAGAGCGTTCACTGGACAAAAGTAATGGGACGCTTGCCCATTACACCAAAAGTGACTTTAATGAGACTGCATTGAGGTACATAGACTTTGATATGGTGTTGGTCCCCTTTGCAGCTTCTATAATGCTCTTTTAAACTTTAAACTTATCATTCTTAAGGCAAGTGAAGCCCATCGAAAAGATTATCAGAGATTTAGTACATTTGGGGAGGTGTGTAATAAGAGACTCACTAACAGATACACTAATGAAGATACACAATGATTGTCTCTGATTGCCTTCATACATTGGCACCAGTACCATTACTCTTATTTTTAAAATGTACAGATGATTATCTGATTACCTGATAGTAAAGGTCAAGTTATATATATTTAAAGTCTTATTTTGGTGTTGCACATCTACCTACAAAAGGCTAAATGATATCCTGAGCTCAGTAATGTTCATTCCTGGGGTTTTCCCTGAACGCTGCAAATTCAATTACCTGAATTTCAGTCTTTTATAATACTCTATACAATTTTCCCATGAAGAAACTATTTTTGAATTTGTTTGTGATCACAGGTTATGGTGGGTGCTGTTAGTTCTCAGAGATTTCCCTCCGATTCAAATGTCCTCTGGTGTGTAACAGCCTAATGAGCGTAAATCTGTCCCTCTACTGGCTCTGGCCTCCAGCCATGTGCAGTTACTCACCCAGTTTCTTCTCCATCATGTGACAGGCAGCAGGGTTGCCATATGCCTCCAATCAGTCCCTCTTGCTGCTGCATCAAACAAAACAACATCCAGTTTTCACAAATTAGGCAATCCCCTATTTATCAAGGCGGAATCCAAAAGCACCTACTGAGATCATAAATAATGGCCAAAATTCATTACTGTAAAAGACATGACTGCATAACAGTCTTGACTGTACTCATCGTTATGACTTTCTTGTCTTCTTGTGTTGAGGAGTATGATTGCAGAAATACTATACGGAAAACACAGTAATATTATACAGATCAACTGATAGACGGTACTTTAAAATGAAATATATTTCATTTTAAAAACTTATTTCTCTGTTTAACCACACTGGGTGTGGATTAGCTACAATGTACTAGATCTGGAATTATAGTCCAAAATTTCAGTAACTGAGTAATAGTGTATTTATTACATTTATTTGTGCCTGGACAAATTTGTATTGTAAGTTAGAATTAAACTTGTTGTAATATTGAGCAATACACGTTACAAACTGTCATAATAAAATACCAAGATCCCTCTACAGCATTCCTCTATACTATCTTGTGTTACATATTTAGGTTATTGTATCTGTAACAGCACCAGTCAAGATTGATTGTAAATCTGGGACAAGGCCATTGATGAAGCAGCACCAACTGTGTTTAATAGGGTTTAGCCATTTTAAAGCCTCACCATTTTAGGTAAGCAAAAAGACGTTGAAAAAACAGATTTGAGACAAAACTGAGACCTGTATGTTTTATTCTGTCTCTTTATGTTCAAACACGCAATCTTAGATTTTGCAGACACAGACCTTCAGCAAATTCTTGTGGTAAAATATATGAAAGTGGAGAGGTTTCTAATTCATGGAGCCCATTTAGGGCAGTCAAACTTGGCGCAACCTTTGAAAAATGGTTTTATACTGTTTTGTCTAGTTTATATTTATTTTACTTTCATTTTCAATATATTACCCTCACGTTTTATTTATTGTTTTATGTACATATATTAGTAAAGCAGTGTGGCTGCATGTATCAGAATCAGAATTAGAAAACGTTGGAACACAGATAACAATACAAAATTTTTAAAAAGTCTAAAGTCTAAATTAAAAACATCAAAATGAAAATACACATTTGTATATACACAAATGCTAGATATTGCACATAATTAAATAATTTTGCACCCATTTAGAATACTGCACATAGAAAGATTATTGCACATAATACAGTTTTGCACATGATGATAATGTTTTAACACCCGTAAAGAACATTGTACCGTATTGCACATGGTCGACTCTAAGATAATGATGCACATAGTCAAACACATAGTGATTGATCAACAAAGTAGCAACAGGCCATTGCACAGATCATTTGGTGGATGTGTACCATTATTAATACGTATTATTTGTCACTTGTTTACTATTTAATTTTTCATTCACCAGGGAAGCACTGCACCTGCATGTATGAAAGATGCAGCAGGAACGTAAATCAAATCAAATGTAAATACATTTCTCCTGGACTGTGTGGTATACAATCAGTGCCAAACAAGGGTAAAGCTAAAATCCCTCTTGGTATTTCCTCATAATGGCACTGCTCTGTCGCCAGAGGGGGATTCCACAGTAATCTGGCAACCTCGCACAATGACGTTCGGATAGCGGAAGAGGCAGCAGCTCCATTTACCCGCTCAGAGACTGCCAGCGAGGTGAGTTCCTAAATCTTTTACAATAATAAAGAAATTGACATATTTGCAGCCATAATAGAGAGCCATAAATTAAGTAGGGCTACAATATCTAGTGTACCATAAATAGGCACATATAATTAGTTAGAGGGCGCAGGAAAGGGAAGTTTTCACCGACTTGTTCAATTGAGCTAACTCGGCTAACATTAACTCAGCCCCAGCCAAATTAATTGCGTTGTTTTCTGCAGTTTTCTCTATATTTATAACAGTATAGTACTCAAGTAAACGCTGTCGCGTCGCTTTGTGATCCAGAGTGTTGTAAAGCAGGTGATATGAAGCCGTGTGCTTTTAAAAACTTGAAAAGTTTCTCAACTTGTATTTATCCAGAGGAGCCCCGCCCAGCTACATACGTGTGTGTGCATGTGTTGATGCACTAAGTTGAAAAAAGTATTGGGACGCACCTGTTTTTCAGGGTTTGGCGACCCTTACTTCTAATGAAGTGCTTAATCTTTATGTCTCAGCACACCAAGACGTTTAGGACAAAGCCATACTTCCAACTCTGTGGACATAGTTTTTGGAAGAACCATTTCTATTCCAGTATGTCTGTCCCTGTGCACAAAGCGAGTTCTATGAAGACATGGTTAGATTAGTTCGGTAGGGAACACCTTTGGGATGAAATGGAACGGAGATTGCGAGTCAGTTTTTCTTGTCCAATATCTGTGTGTGACCTCATAAATGACCTACAGAAAGAATGGGCACACATTTGCACAGAACTCTTGTGGAAAGACTTCCATGAAATTTGGAAGCTCTTGTAGCTGCAAAGGAGGGACTAACTCCATATTAAAGTTTATGAATCTAATAGTTTTGAATGCAGTGATATTAAATACTTGTTGTTTATACCCTATATGGGCAATACGTTTGCCCATGTAGGGTAAAAACACCCATGTCGTGTCTGCTTTCATTAAATTTGGCTGTTCTGTGAGCCCCCTCTAGGATCAGCTTGCTAGCAGAGGTAACCATATTGTTTCTAGATTTAATACTATTAAAGAAAGCGCATATATTGTCTCCCAAGCAATTGCTGTGAAATAAGATACTCTGTTTGCCTGTAAAGACCCCCAGCATTTTTATATCTAATAAGTAAAAAGGTATTGAGCTCTTTTCAGTAAAGGTGCACTTAGTCTAAAAGTCACCTGTTATTCCTTCATTTAACCCACTGCATGAAATGAGCTGTTAGATGTAAGTATGTACTATTTCTAGAGAGATTCATTCATTTTTTCCCCTCAAGATCTCATCAAACATTCCTCTAACTGGATTGGCCCTACAGTGCTGAAGCTTTTCAATTCTATTCACAGAGAACATTTTTGGTGTAGGTGTTTTGACTACTAAAGGCCTGTTTCTCAGATAGTATCCTCTATAGCTATGGACAAATTTTATTTTTGGTGAAATATATCCATTAAAATCCTTTATGTTTGATCCATATCTCGGAAACCAGCCAATAGTGTGGAAAATAAGTTTCATTAACATAAAATGTGAGTGCTTTCCAGGGTGCAATACATATATTTTTATGATGTCTTTATAGAGAAAGTCCAGCACCATTTTATTTTATGTTGCTACTGTAGTTTACAAAGAAAGTTCTAGTTGTTAAGATATAAACATTTCTCTAAAACTACCCTGTTTTTCCCATTTACTTCTCTCTTTTGCGAGTTTAGATGGCGTGTAGTGACACACAGAAGTCCAGTCTTGATGATTCGTGCAATGAATATACATGGCCCTCCAGCTGTGCTGCAGCTATGGAGAAAGAGTCCTACCTGAGTCCCACAGAGAACCCCTCCACACTCCTTGTGTCTTCATGTCAACAGCCAGACCAGCAGGGCTATGACGTTGATTTTGACCCCCCACTGGAGAGCAAGTATGAGTGTCCTATCTGTCTGATGGGCCTGAGGTCAGCAGTTCAGACACCATGTGGCCATCGGTTCTGCAATAGCTGCATTAGGAAATCCATCAGGTGAGGACAATTTGTTGTGGTTTTGAGGCAAAGTTTATTTGTAGTTTCACATAAAAATAAACACCTATCCTGACCTCTCAAGTGTTATTGTAGAATCATATTATATATTAGCTATTATAATTCATGTTATATGATTTAATTTTACAGTTCATAAAGTTATTAAATAGTCACGCTTTATCTTCTTCAATGAGAAAAAACACATAAGAAGTTACCTGGAGTTAGAAATTAATCTTGAATTTTTGTTTCATTCTGCAAGAGTTTAGATTTTTTGTACTTTCATTCTAGGGACACAGGGCAGAAATGTCCAGTTGACAATGAAGTACTTACAGAGGAACAGCTTTTTCCAGATAACTTTGCCAAGCGAGAGATCCTGTCTCTCACCGTACGCTGCCGCAATGTAGGCTGTAATGAGAAAATGGAGCTCAGGCACTTGGAGGTAAATTCCATTCATTCTGATGAACATCCTGCCTGTTCCCAGAACTGCTTATGTAATTAGTTCCCCATCAATGGCTAAATATGTTACCCTAACCACCAACTGTGACAAAAAAAAAAGCAGCAAAAAAAGACCTTCATACTAAGAAGTGAAACGAAGTACTTTAGTGTCACCACTGACAAATCTGGTTTATAGGCAACCACACTGTTTGCATTGCCTAATATATGGTCTTCCAGTGTATTTATTAAAAGATGTGTATGTATTTCGGTTCTACAGCATCACATCCCCCAGTGTAAGTTTGCCACAGAACCTTGCTCTCAGTGCCACGAATCAGTGTGGAAGAGCGAGATGGAGGAGCACGTCAGCCACCAGTGTTCACGGCGCACAATCACTTGCCCTGAATGTGCAGAGAGAATAGTCTATGCTGAAAAAGGGGTAAAGACACTCTTAAATGTCGTTTTTTTTTTTTTTACATTTAGTTTTGAGGCGCTGACAGAATCTGACAGTGGTACTTTTTTGTCAATGCAGTTTCATGAGGAGATGTGTCCCTTTGCGACTATTACATGTGAATACTGTAACATGGAGCTTATTCGAGAGCAGGTGAGCTTATCGGAATGAGTGACAAATTCAATTTTTGTTTTACGTCTCCTGAAACTGAATGTAACCTATGTATTTTCTGGTTTCAGTTGGCCCCTCACTGTGACACAGATTGTCCAAAAGCTCCTGTTGCCTGTACTTTCAGCTTGTTTGGTTGTCGAGAAAAGGTAATGCTGCTTCAAACAAAAAACAAAGTCAGTTTCTATTAAATGGGGTAAACATGCTTTGTACCTACACTAATGAGCCATTTTATCCAATGCATTTCCATAGTATACATGATGGGTGGTCCATGTCTCTGATGTGTTGTGTTAAACTGTTGTGGTGTGAACTATTAAATGTAGCAGTGTTTACTAGTGGTTTTGTATGCAAGTCAGTAAGATATTTTTTCTTCTTTCAGATGATGAGGAATGACTTGGCCGACCACATGCAGCAGTTCACACAGATGCACATGCGCTGCATGGCAGATTTCCTGCGTAACCAGTCTTTAAATGACCCAATGCCTTCATCCTCTGCCTCAGCGTTCCCCCACACGGATGAACACAGAGCATCTCCCAGGCCAGCCGAGCAGTGCCAGTGCAGCCAGGAGCTGCTTCAGTTGCGCGAGACTGTCCGAGAGTTAGAGGGCCGCCTGGTTCGCCAGGACCACCAATTACGGGAGCTAAGCATCCGGAACGACACGCAATCCACCCAGATGACAGAGCTGCGTAAGAAACTGGCCTCCCTAGAAGAGTCCACGCGTGAACTGGAGGCCCAGCAGTACCAGGGCATTTATGTTTGGCGGCTGGAAGGGTTCTCAGCTCACCTTCGCAACCAGGAGGCGGGCCAGCCTGTGGTCCTCCATAGTCCACCCTTCTACACTGGCCGGCCGGGCTATAAACTCTGCCTGCGCCTGCACCTCCAAACTCCCAGCGCACCTCGCTGCTCCAACTACATCTCTCTATTCGTGCACACCATGCAGGGCGAGTTTGACAGCCAGCTCTCCTGGCCGCTGCAGGGTGTCATCCGACTCGCTGTGCTGGACCAGACAGAGGGCCAACACCACATGGAGGTAATGGAGACTAAGCCTGACCTCCAAGCCTTCCAGAGGCCCACGGTCCAGCGAAACCCCAAGGGCTTCGGCTATGTCACCTTCATGCAGTTGCAGGCCTTGCGTCAGAGGGGCTTCGTGAGAGACGATGTGCTACTAGTGCGATGCGAGGTCACGCCACGGTTTGACTTAAGCTTGAGGAGAGAGGGAGTGCAGCCCAGAGGCCCTGAGCCATCGCTTTGAGGCCATCTTGAGTGTCTCCCACTCCTCCCCTACAAGTTCTCAAAGACACATCCTGATCAAGTAATGGATTTCCGTGGATTTTTTTAAGTATTTATGAATCCTCAGCAGCCTTTGTTTTGCATATAGTGGTACATTAAAAAAAACAAAAATTTCAGTCTGCACACCCATAATGGTGCTTTAACTTTTCTTTACTGATAAGCAGTGGATGGTGACTATGACATTAAGCTGACATCCTGCTGGTTAGTATAGAACTATTGCCTTCATGTGTAATATGTAAGCTTGAACTAGAACAGTACTCAGTCTGCTGGAGTCAGCCATGATTTCAGTTTTAAGGTGGATTTCAAAAGTTTAATACATCAAAGATGCCACAATACATTTTTAGAGCCAAGATTTTAGAGGAACTCCCAAATGATGCTTGAAAAGGAGCGTTTTCATAACATTACAAATATTGCTGCTGTAAATGAACTGCACCAACAGCAGCCAGAATGTAGGCTACTGTGAAATTTTGTATTTTTTATTTTGTATTACAACAGGTTAAGGGTCCTTGGTCTTTAAATAACTTTGACACTTTTCTTTTTTACAAATCTCTGTCAAAGTGCTGTTGTTCGATGAAACAAATACACTGTTACAGTTTAATCAACTATTTAGAAGAAGTCTCTATTTGATATAGTCCATCACCTAAGACGTGTTTCGTGTCCAAATTTTGCTTCTTTAGTGTGGGTCATACAAGACTAATGTTGCTAAGGAGCGATAGCAGTCAGTATCCCAGACTTGTGGACATGGTTTAGAACTCAGTCCACTAATTTATGATGACTTTGCGAATAAAGTGACCCTTCTGTCATACGTGAACACACCATAGCACACAGTGGGAAGAGGGTGAAATTCTACTCTGTATTTAACCTACTAACCTACTCAGTGAAGGAGCAGGCAGACAGGAAAACTGCCTGGGGAGCAGTGTGTGGGGACGGTAACTTGTACCTCAGTGTACCTCAGTGGTGCCACTAGCAGTCTTGGGATATGAACCCAGGACTTTTTGATTGCAGGGCGAATGCCTGAACCAACAACTGCTCCAGTGAATACCAGTTTTGCTGTTGTCTGACATGGTTGCTTTACTAGTGAAATTTGGTTCATTTATTATACTGCTCTAGACATCACTGAGAAGTTTGCACCACTTTACACGAGAGGCAGATGCCGTAGTTTGGTGCTGTTATTTTACAGAAGGATGTGACGACTATTTGTTAGCAACATTAGCCTCACAGCTCTGGTTGATTTCATTGTTTTAAATTAAATTAAACAAGCATCATTTGGATGCTAAATAGATCACAAGATGCACTTCTGTATGATTCTATTTAATCAGATTAAAGATTACTGAGTGTGCTGCAATCATTCACCTTTACACATTTCACCAAATGAGAAAACATTGACAATTGACACATTGTCTAACAGTCATTTCTGACTTATGTGTTCTTTAGTGTAATGCAGTCATGTACAGTGAAATGCATTCTACATAGAGTGAACTGAGGTACAGTTTCAAGTAAAATAACAGCAGCAGAGACATTGGTCTTCACAAGATGTGACTGTGTTATCACTTTGAACCACGGATAAATATTTAGAATTCCGGATAATAAAAAATATTTAAAACCAACACAGACTTTCAAAGAAATTCACTGGGGTAACCATCTTAAACCTGTCTCTAAAATCTGATTTTAAAATCATTTTAAAAAATATTTTATACCCAGGTTGATGAACAGAATGTATTTGAGCTTGAAGAACATCCACTTATGTTTGTAGATATAAAATCATCGTACAAAAATATGAAGATTAAATACATGGCTCAACAGTTCATGGCGCAAATGTGTTCTTGACTCTTTTAAAATGAGATTCTTTCATTTTTAGGTGTTTATATAACCAATGGATGTTTTAATATATGAAAACAAATAAACCTCTAATTAAAATGATTGCTTTATCTCTCTCCTTGAAAAATGAATCTTCAGGTTTTAAGAAATCAGAGCAACCCCTTAACAGCTTTGGCTCTCAAAATGTGTGTCTGCTTTAAGAAAAATATTCCTTTGGTGTTCTTCGCTGATTTCATCAATGATTCCACAGCTGTCTGCCAATCCAGCACGCACCATACCAGTAACGCAGGTAAGCTGCATGTTAGACAGGCCTTTGGCCACAGTGTGGCGCCGTAGACTGGGCCCTCTTTCCAGATACAGCTCTCCTTCCTGCTCCATTAAAGGTGACAGAAGAGAACCCTCTGAAATGTGCTGGGTAATCCTTATCTCAGGCTGGATGAGGTGTCTAGTTCCTCTGGTTTCTTCTGCATAGCCTAGAGGAGTGAAAGGGAAATGGCAATGTTTTCGATGTACTATTAGTTCTCAATGAAAATGGCTTATTTCAGTTCATGGCCTGTTCATATGTACACCTATCATATACCTGCGCATAATGTCAGTTTAGTCACAAACATACACAAAGTATATGGACAAAAGTATCAGGAAATCAGTCAGTCTAAAAGCTTCAGCAAACCAAGACATTTTGGACAATGCCAGTCTTTAACTTTGTGGACACAGTTTGGGCAAGAACCTTTTCTATTCCAGCATGACTGTGTCCCAGTGCACAAAGCAAGCTCCATAAAGACATGGCTGGATGAGTTC
>JBBMFX010000037.1:18715568-18727518 GCA_037832545.1 Rhabdalestes septentrionalis | reverse complement strand
CAGGGGAGCTCATTCACTTCAGCTTAGATTCCCCTGAAAGCAGCTGAACTTCACTTTATGACAGTTTGTTGAACTCGAAATGGATGTTTGTGGTCTCTTTGGTGCAGAAAAATAACTCAGGGACGACGTTTAGGCTCAGATCGGCTGTGAAGCGATTTTAACCAAACAATGGTGCTTCCTGACTGCGCGTTTGTGTGTCCTCTGTCCACTACAGTAAAAGTGATAAGACTCAATGGGGGTCCTGTGCTGGTCGCCTGCCGGGCCCCCGCTGTGTGACAGCCTCCTCTGTGGGCTGTGTCCTCGAAAAAGAAATAAAAGACCAAAAAACATTACAATGTAACTGTTGTGTAAATCGATAGGTTTGACCTTATAAAATTATAGAAACGACTGAACGCTCTAAACAAACACACAAAGTAAACACAAAGAGAGAAGAAAAAACAAGATCATATATGTATGATCAGTTCAACCGTAACTATACAGTTTTTCATCTATGAAACAATAAACAAAATTTAAAATTTGCGATTGACCTTAACTATTTTTTACAGTTTAAGAATCCCACCGTGCAAAACGCCGGGGCATAAACCCTTCAACGACTCATGTAACCTATATGGTAATAAGAATTGGGACACACTAAGACTTTCGAGAAGAGTGTAAACTGTCTGTAGCTGCAAAAAGGGACCGACTCTGTATAAAAGTCTGTATTTGAATGCAATGTCATTCAAATCGCTGTTGGTTTAATGGCCAGGGGTCCCCATACTTGCCCACACAGTGTAGGTTTATTATTGAAACTCCCCCATTCATCAGTTGATTGGCCAGTAAAGGCTCCGGGGCAGGGAGAAAGGAGCTTCTACGTGAGCACGAGGCTCGTGTGGACCAATCAGGAATCGTCCTTTTGCAATCGCGAGCCAACAGCTGCCCGAAAAGCCTCGCTGCAGGACGATAAAAGGGCCGCACGCCTCTGCGGCTGGAACTAGCAGTGCAGACACACATCCAGTCATTACGCACCATGGCACATGTGGAGGTGCAGAGCGTCTCGGAGCGGCACGCGGCGCGCAGGACGTTCCCCCTGCTGGCCCGTACGAAGACCTGCCGGAACCTTTTCGGGCCTGTGGACCACGAGGAGCTGGGCCGCGAGATGAAGCAGAAGCTGCAGGAGATTTCGGAGGCGGACCGGAGCCGCTGGAACTTTAACTTCGAGCAGCACGCGCCCCTGCCCGGGAGTTACGAGTGGCAGGAAGTGGGCGCGAGCTGCGTGCCCGCGTTCTACCGGGACTCCGCGCGGTGCGGCGCGAGGACTCTACAGAAAAAGGAGCCGGCGCTCGAGAACCCGGCTGGAGAGGCGAACCTTGAGGAACGCTCTGGAGAACTGAACCAGGAGAACCAGTGTGGAGATCTGAATCAGGAGAATCAGTCTGGAGAATTGAATCAGGAGAACCGGTCGAGAGCGCTGAACGGGGCACGCGCACGCAAACTGAGGAGGACCCGGTCCGTGCCGGAGTCTCCCAGAACCAACAGCACTCACATCACAGGTAAATACACCAATATTAGTGGTATTAACAATAGTTTCTCTGATTATTATTAGTATTAGTGTAATAGCACAATATTAATAACATATCAGACAAAGTTACGATTTATGATTAACAATAATAATACAATAACAACAATACAATACAAATCCAAATTGTAATGCTACTACCACAACTAAAATAACAACAACAACAATAATAATAATGCATATCAAGATGCCATTGCCTTTATTATTGTCGACAGTAATATATTTTTCTTATAATAATCATTACAACTTTGTTGTGGTTATTATTGTTATTGTTATTATTATTATTCGTATTAGTTATAGAATTAGTATTATTATCATCATGAATAAAAAGAGGTCTGTTGTTGTTCTGTCCTAACTCGAGTCTCTCGTGTCCTTCAGATTTCTTCCCTAGGAGAAAGAGGCCTGCAGACTGGAAGTCTGAAAGCTCCTCCACGCCTGTGGAAGTGACCCCACGCAAGAGGATTAGATGGTGAGGAGCCTCTGTCATTCTATCTCAGCTGAAAATAATTACAGCAAATTTAGATGTTGTGATTTTGGTTGAAGTCTCGTGTTCCATGAATTAATTCCAGCTATTTGCTTCTTTTGCAGATATCTGTTGAAGCTGCAGCTTCTGTGTTGATCTGCTGAGCGGATAAAGGACACAGAGAGGACAGACAGCCTGTTATTTTATTATTTTTATTCTTAATACTTCTCTCTTTCACTCTCTCTCTCTCCCTCGCTCTCTCTATCTCTCTGATGCATGTAGCAATACTGGCTCTGCCAAAACAGACTCTCTTGCAGTGTTACCACTTTCCTAAATGGTGCAATTTTCATTGAATTTCTCATTTTGTTTTGATTTGAATTACTGTTTTTTTTTAGCCTACGACTAGAATTTTAGCCATACTTTTTTCTATTATTATTATTATTATTATAATTGTTGTTGTTTTGTTCTACTTTTGAAGAATATACTAACTTATGGTTTTTTATTTATGATCCACTTTTTTATTTACAGTCATTTGCAATATTTTTTTAATGTTATGTTGTATTTAATTTATGCTTTTTTGGGGGGTGTCATGCAAAGAATGTTTCTGAGCCGATGTTTTGTTAATATATATGTAAATATATAAATAATTCAAGCTTTTTTGAATGGACAAAAAATAAAATCTATTTTTGTTTACATGGTGGTTGTTTTGTTTTGGTGGGTTTGTGAGGAGGGTGGGGGTTACAGTATCTCAGTATTGGGGGGGTGGGTATAGAGAGGGGGGGTGTCATGTAATAGAAATGTTTGCCTTGCACTATTTTGGGTGTGTGCCGGTTAAGAGGAGTTGTGCTCCAGCTCAGCTGTTGTGCTGATAGGGAGGAGGGCAGCTGCGTCCTGGTCAGGATTTAAAGGGCCTTTTCTCTCTATAATGAAGGAGGCAGGTGCCCTCGGAGCCCCCCTTTGTCCCCATAAGACCCTCATTCTCATCCCCCTCTCAGAGAGCCCACTAATGAAACACTTACCAAAGGCACAGGAACAAAAAAACACACAGACTCCTGCTACACGGCAGCCACCTGCCTCCCCACCCCCACTACACACACACATAAATACCCCTATCTCCACCCAAACACACTACACACTCTTTTAACTGCCCTATAGCTACACACACACTCTCTCTCTCTCTCTTTCACACAGGTCCTAAACACACTCATGCTCACATTAATATCCCTATCTCCACGCAAACACACTGCACTCACATAACTGCCCTGTAGCTACACACACACTTTCTCTCTCTCGCTCACACACACAGGTCCAAAACACTCTCGTACACACATAAATACCCCTATCTCCACCCAACACACTGTACTACACACACACACACACACACACTATTTTAATTGCCCCAGTAGCCACAGACACACACAGGTCTTACACGCGCTCATGCACACATAAATACCCCTATCTCCACCCAACCATACCACACCACACACACACTCATATAATTGCCCCTATAGCTACACACACACTCGTCACTACCGCTCTCCCTGCCCAACCACACACTCGCATTTTTTTTTACACACATATTTACACACAACAGTGTGAAAGACCGAAAAAAGAATTCACTAGTAAACAGCCAATAAATAAATGTGATTAATATATATTTGCAGTCAAAAGAGTATAACAGCACCACAGAAAAAATAACCTCCTAAAACAATAAACACCGCAGGACAGGCCGAAACACCATAACATCCTCCAAAATGAACAAAAAACGAAACGGAATGAAACGCCTTCGACCAACTGAGACACATAACATGAAACGACAGGATTTCCTTAGTTATTTAATTTTTTCTACACGAATAAAATACTATTTTATTGAACAAAATTATATCATTAATGAACGTTAAAACTTTTAAGTGCAATTTACGGGAACATTTTTTGGAAGAATGAGAATCCAAAAGCACAGGAACGTTTCGACTGATTCATCAAGAGGAAGAAATAAACAGAAAAATAACAGTAGTTTTATATGTGTTTTATTTCGATAGTAAATCTCTAAAAAATCTTATTTTTATCTTGTCTTCTCAGTTCTTTTCGTCACGAAAACTGAAGTGAAAGAAAAACCTGCTTATGGTTTTAGTAATTTCTACAAAACGACTTCAGTTTCAGTTTTAGACTTTTATTTGAATAACGGAGTAGGCCTATGTCTTTTTTTAATTCAATTTTTTTCTCTCTCTTATTTCTTTTTATTTATTTATTTACATCTAACTCGTTTTTTTCTTTCTCATTTGTTTCTTAATCTATAAATTTTTATTTTTTTAAATTGATTTATAAATAGATTTTTTGTTTGTGTTTTTATTTCTGTAGATACATCGTCACAAAAATAATAATGTATAAACGAACCTAAACGTGCGCATGCTCCGGATACAGTTTTTAAATTGTTTTATTTATCTTTAAACTATAATCTTTAATATTAAAATCTGTGGGTGGGGTCGAGCTCGCAAAAGGCCCTTTTTTTGCATTTCTTTGACCATCTGGCACCAAAAACAAGGCGAAGCGGAACAAAGGGAGCCAAAGGCGAAGCGAGTGCCATCATTCACCTGCAAATGAGCTCGTGGCCCTTAATGCACACTCCCACTGCTCCCAGTGCTCCTCCTGCTCCCAGTCTTCCTATTGCTCCCATTAACGCACCCACTGCCTCTCCCACTGCTCTCCTATTGATGCCTCTTTTCAATCCTCTGTCCCTGGTGCTCCAAAAAAAACCCCTCTCCATCCGTATCACTAGTTTAGAACAGGTCGCGTGCTGGAGAAAGCTTCCCCCCACCAGGGTCTTCAAAACGCAGCCTGGAGGTCTGCGCCCCTGAAACCCTAATCTAGATCAGCACTCGATCAGAGGCTCTTCTGTATCAGCAGATGGCATTAAATTTCCAAATCCCGTTGAAGGATCTGTCTCCTGATTGTGGGGTCGTTAGCGCATCACCCAGATCAGCTAAAGACCACCAAGCCTCAGATCAGCAGAGATATAAACGTGGAAAGATCTCAGTTTCCCGTGAATATAATTGGTGGTATGCACTGATTGTTTATTAGGAATAACAACAATAACAATAATATCAATAATACTATTTCCACTGCTAAAGAAATTACACAACTAATATTACTACTACGAATAAAATCAAAAATAACAACAAGAATATGTTTGCTACTACTACCAATGCTACTATTAATAGTAACAAAATTATTATAATAGTATTACTACTACTGATACTTATAATAACAATAACATTAATAATTATAATAATATCACTACTACAACTAGCACTTCTACTGATACCGCTACTACTACTGATACTACTACTACTAATAACAACAGCAATAGAAACAGTCACAATAAAATTAGTAATTATAATACTACTACTACTGATACTGCTACTAGTCCCAATAATAACAAAATAACTCCCAATAATAACAACAAAAAAAAGAAGAAGCAGAAAATAATAATAACATTAATAAAACAGGCTCTACATGTATTGTCATGTCCTGAGTCCATCTTAAATGGGTTTGTTTCATTGCAAATCCAAACAATTGCTTTTAGACCCGCAAGCCCCATGGGTTTTAAGTGGGACTTCATTATTTGATCTTTTACACTAAAATCATTATGTCCAGATTGTCAGGGTTGTCACTATGCTTTGCGATTATCTGTGGGAGCAGATGGATGATTTCCTGAGGCTCCTGGGACCGCCAATTTGACTCGAAGAAATCCCAGAGAGCAATAGATGTTCAGCCCCCAGCAATCTGTATATACCTCAGTGAAGTCAGCTCTCAGTTCATTTTTGTCCACTTTGGTTGAAAATAAGCTTACGATTGATCTCAGACTCTAAATGAAAATTCACATACATGCTGAGTTGCACAAAGCAATCAAAAAGGGAAAATAATGTGAAATCTAATTCACTGATAGGTATTCCTACCGACAACATATATATGGAATTTACATAAATATAAAATTCTTCAGTGTAGTTTGTTTCGTAGCAAAATAATATATAATGGTTAAGTTTAAAAATGTATAACTGGATGACTGTATTGGGGATTTCTTGTTTTTATTCAAGGAAATCAAGTTCTCAACACTGTTAACCCTCTTAAGACTCCACCATACTGCCAAGTTGCCGCCAAGCCATCAAACCATCCATCTTCTCAGCACTTCAGCCTCCTTCCATTGCCGAGCGTTCCTTTTTCTCTCCGAATCACTTGGCCCATAAAACTAGCCGAGGCACTGGCAAGCTGTGTCTTCAAGGCTGGATACACATCTATGGGTTCACTAGCTTGGATTAATGGCATTTGGTCCTGAAGTTTGCTCAGCAGTCTCAGAGAAAGTGGCAGCAGTGCGTCCTTTTAAACGCATAACAAAGGCCCATCATTTATGTGGCGGCATATGGCCCAGACCCCCACTGTAGCAAGCCTGCTCTCTATGGTGCCTGCCAAGACTGCTGTCCCGTAGCATCCACTGTTGACATAGTTGTCTTGACATGGGGTAGCAAACTCCAAAGGACAGCTAACACCGCAACAACGCTTCTCTCGTCACTCATCTCCTCCATTCCATTCTCTTTCTCTTAAATCCCTCTGTGTTTGAAACCAGCTCTGTGAGGCCTATGTCATTTTAAACCATTGTAAAACAGCAATTGTTCTGAGACATGCTTGTCTTCTATATTCCTGCCTGGGCGATACGTGTATTTCTTCAACATTTAATACAAGTAAGGCACTTTTTAGTTATAATGACACTATTCATGAAGCAGCTGACTTTGGCTGCAATCAGGAAATCATGTGTGGAAATTTTTTGATGATGGCGCAATTCTTAGTTTTGTTTTGACATGATATATGTCAGAACAGCAGTTCTGCATTATTAAGTTCTAAACCAAAAGAGTTTCAGAGTAACAAAGAACATATCCTAGAACAACGTGTTATCAGTTTTTTTTACATTTTATCTTACATGGAGTTGATATAGTCTTCAATAAAGAAGCAATTTTTTTGTCAAAAGCTCAATTATGACTCATGTGAAGTGGTAAATACACCTTGTACTTTCATGAGAAATGATATAACCTAAAAAGAGCTTCTTGAAAAGTGAAATGCTTAATTGGTGTCATAATTAAGATGGTCATTCTCACATATTATGACGTGCTGTCAATTCCATGTGTGAAGGCATGAGCGGATTAATCTGCCTTTCACTTAATCTGCTGGATTACTGGTCGCATTTCTCAGAGAAAAGTCACTATAACTCTGTTTCTGTTCAGTTCTCTAGAACGCTTCCGCAAATTTGCTCGTTTGTTGCACATCTTCCAGGCAACAGTAGCCCACGCGATGAACAGTGAATGAAAGCTGTAGGGGAATATCGGCATGTTTCTTCACAAGAGAGGGTCGGGGGGGGGTGCACATTGAGTCATCCCCATGGCAACACACCCCCTAACCCACAAGACCATAGGTATTGTATTAAGGTCACAGGTCACGGTGCTGCCCATATGGTCGTGTGCTGCATAAGTCATTGATCCGTCAGGACGCACTAAAGGAATTCAAGCATCACTGACAGACCTTTCGAAAAAAAAGAAAAAAGACTACAACCATTCCTGAATGCCATAAATGCCTCCACGCCGCCACCTCTGCCACCAAACCACTAAAGCCCTGTGGTCAGGAAAAAGAGCGGGAAACCGAGGACATCTGTGCACGGAACTGAACGGTGATGTGCTGTGAAGTGATAATGGAAACCCACTGGAAACTACAACAAAAAGACACTGGTGATAGTTAATCTTTATTCACGAGAACAAAGTGTCTCATTGCCAGGACTACCAAAAAAATAAAGTATAAAAATCAAAGGCCTCAGTCGGTACGATATAAAGCACTGATTCAGTAGTAGTGTCGCTTCACAAGTGAACACGCAATAAACACCTGGCCCATAATTTAAAAATGCACTAGTCATAGTATACTAAGGAAAAACAACAAAAAAAAAATGCACATGTATGCATTTGTGAATCAATGTATACATGTCTTAATAAATAAACTTGATTTAAAAGACATATACCACCCCTGTGGTATTGAATTTAACATACTTTTTTTGTATTTCATTTAATATTATTCATTTCACAGGCTAAGAGCAGTGACCTTGAGTTAAAGGAATCCCCCATAACTTCACTCTTAAGGGTCCCAAGTGGTTCAACAAACTTTAACTGGAATGGAACCTTTTGGTTTCACAACATTATGTGGGGCTTTTCTACTTTAATTCCATCTTTTAACAAACTAATCGATCTGAAAATGTGATACGCATCAAGAAACTTCATTGGCTGAATGAGAGACATGCAAAACTCGCTTTTATTACACTTATCTGAAATAGAAAATGGAGCTCCCATGGTCTGTAATGTGTCATAATATGTGCTGATGGAAGATAACAGTATTTCAAATAGAGTTTCTTTCTGAAGCATTATGATTGGTCCCACTGAATGGGGTTATTGACTTATCTAAAGTTATCTAATCAAGCTCAACCAGACTATCTTCACCATACTTAAGAACAGATTAAAAAAAGATTTCATCTTTCCCAAAGTCGTTCTGTCCCTCTAGTCTTCAAGACAAACCTAACACAAGATGGGGCACGTTGTGATGCTGTTGATCTAAGGCCACTTCAGGTCAGGAGTTCTCCTCAAGTGCGACTGGAGGGGTCGGGAGCGAGAGCATGTCATAACTGGGCAGGGTGCTGGACACAGGCAGCATCTGCGGAGCTCCCGCTGCCTCGTTCCCTTCTCTCTCCCTTACCAGCAGCAGGTTGAGGGATTCTGCAATGTGGTTCAAAGTCTTGTCCATTCGTGTAATCTGAAGGAGAGACAAAGCACAGCGCATTCTGTCTGGACACTTCATGGTAAAGTTATGCGACACATAAATCAACCTCCCAATCTGCATACTCAAATCATTCATATAATCAAACATGCGCTTTGAAGAAACCAAATGGCAATAAAACTAGCCATGCTGGAGCCAATAGTGCTTGTTGCACAATCTCATTTCTAAAACTCTTGAGGAATATTAATAAAATGATTAAAAGGTGCTCTGTTAATGCATAGTAACCTAATTAGGTCTAAATTAAAAAAGAAACCTTTTGCTATTAGCTGGCTATAACAACACTGCGGTTCCCATTCTGGACTGATATCATACCACATTTGAATAAAGCCAGACTGTGAGGCTTTGGCCATGTTATAAGCAAAGACCTCAACATTTTTAAAATCTTAACCACAATGTTGTGTCCTTTTAGCCTCTCTCAAATACATGGCTACATTTATCTGGCATGGACTATTTAGAAGTGTGATGAAGAGCGTGCTAATATTGTTGTTTCTTATTTGCTGAACAAATGAATATGTGCAGACATGAGGCGGCCGTGTGTTTATAATATATGTTTGGATGCATGTGGAGATATACTGCTCTGGGGTTAAAGGTCCGGTCCGTGTTAAGTGATGTTTGGAGCCGAGTCTGTCTACACTCCATTAAGAATCAACAGACAAGTTGCTTCTGACCAACAACTTCGTTTATACCATGATAGCATTAAGAACACACATGGCCATACAGCACATGGCATGAGGCTCAGCATGTAAACATGCGCAGGCTCTCCCACGTAGACACACATATACAAATATACACCCCGCTAACCACAGAGAGACAAGCACCAGCTCAAATGAAGTGGAATGGGACTCGGAGCTGTCTGCCATGACTGGGAACAGCTGAAACCACTTAGTGGGGATAACTGACATGCTTCAAATCTGCCATTCCATGTCATCACATTGCGTGCTAATACTGTATAGGGTCATGTGGTCACCCATGGTTCGTACAAAGCTGCTGATTACATAGAATAGAAATGAAAAGAACCATTTCCTTTATGTGTTGAAGAAAGCAATGAACTTAAGTTACAGTATGTTGTTTAGATTAGTACTTCATTTTCATATACAATGTATAACATCAAATACTGTCTGAATCGTTGATTTACTTTGGGCCATATCTGTTTTTTTTTCCAGTAGAAATGATGCACACATTTGAATGGAATCATTTCAATACATCCCAGATTTTAATTGAAAAGACTCATAACAAAGCATTTGCTTTGTGTTCACACCCCTGTTAAAATGCCAGGTTTTTGGAGCTGTAAAAAAATGAGACCAAAACGTTTCACTCCTTTAATGTGACCTATAATCTGTACAAATCAATTGAAAAACAAACAAATTTGGAAGGTGAAAAAAATAAAAAATAAAACACATACAATAAGCTGGTTGCATAAGTGTGCACAGCACAAAAACCTGGCATTTTAAACAGGGGTGTGTCCACTTTTTACATCAACTGTATGTTCCAGTGTGGTCTCGTGTCACAGTGGGTGGCAGAGAAGAATACAGCGAGCAGGTCAGCAAAATACTTCAGGCGGCTGTTTGCCTAAAAGGCTCCGGCTATTTGTTCCTGTTTATCTCAGACACTGTCTGCTTCCTGTTTACTGCCGAATTATGGGAAGAAGCACAACCGTTCATGGGGCAGGGCATCCTGTCATCCCTGGCTGCTGTCATCACTTTCTCCCTGGCAAATAAAATGGGTCCACAGTGGAGACAGAAAAATACTGCAAGCAATCCAGTCCTGGAAGGCTCTGGAGAGCTCTGTGACTTTTGTAAAAATAAAACGCAATAATTTAGAGGGTCTGATTTTTCTGACGAAATTTATACCAGTCACTTTTTAAGTAAATGTACTCTGGTTTTCAGAACGCCTTCAAACTAATGAAAGTGAATTCTTCTGTCTTCCATGGAATTTAAATACGTAATTAAAATTGACGAGACAGAGAGAGAGAGAGAGAGGGAGAGAGAGAGAGAGAGAGAGAGAGAGAGGGAGAGAGGGAAAGACAGACAGACAGATAACCAGACACAGTCCGAGACAGCAAGAGCTACAGACGAGAGAGGCGAGGGCGGAGGGAGGGAGTGTGTAAGTGTGTGTGTGTTCCCCTGAGTTCATGTCTGGGATGAAAAGTGTTTGTAAAAGGATTTAGAGCCAGAGTGGCAAATGAACAGGAGCAGAGTGAGTGTTTGCAAAGCTCCTGAGTCGATGTCTGTCAGTCAGGCTAAGAGCTTTCTCATTACATGCACACACGCAAACACACACACACACACACACACACACACACACACACACACACATACGTGAAGAAAGCAGTTTCTTTCAGACTCTAAATGTGCTTATCAGCACACGTCACTCAGAGAAATACTCAAGGAATAAGTTTAAAAGTGACATTTGAATGAAGGGTGAGGAGGCGTCTCACTTTGCCTCAGGTATAAACCTGCTGAGTGAGGAATGAGATTTAGATCTGTGGAATTTTCAACAGAAATGATAACGCTCAGCCCATTAACAAATTGAAGTCTCGCTCATATGGATGTGTACAAGTGAAAATGAAAATGGCTGTTCATTCTGGGTCAGTGAATTCCCATCATTCTGTTCTTTAGATTCTGTGATCCTGTCTCAAGGCATGCCGGGCGAGGCAGCTGTGGTATTCTAATCATCTGAAATTCAGCATCTCCATCAACTTAACCACAATTGCATTCTCGCTGAACACAAACATGCAAAAACATTACCTTCTCCTCCATCCTGTTGAGTCTGGAGCCAATAGTATTTAAACCTCTGTCTTTGGCGCGGTCTGAGGGAAACAGGAATACCACCGGAATCGTGAGCACAAGGTAGTACCGTCAACAAAGACAAAACAAAACACTCAGAAAAGACAAGCAGGCATTTGGGAATTTAAAAAATGCTTTTTGTTTTGAATAGATAAAGTGGTTTCATTGACTGACTGTACCTGAACTGGTCTGGAACAAGGTAATTTTTCCCAAGGACTGATCCAGTCTATAGAAAACAGGTAAAGAGCAGGTAAGATATGTATTCATATGGCTGTTGATATAACA
>JBBMFX010000037.1:18633322-18655602 GCA_037832545.1 Rhabdalestes septentrionalis | reverse complement strand
TCTATCTATCTATCTATCTATCTATCTATCTATCTATCTATCTATCTATCTATCTATCTATCTATCTATCTAGATTTTTCCCCCAAAATATTTGGACTTCTAGAAAAGACAAAAACCTGAAAAAAATCCACATAAACTTTAAACATGTTCACAGCATAACCATTACTTTCAAAACAATAACAGACGAAAGTTGAGACCTACATCCCCCACCATCCCCACATCATCCACCCCTCTACTTCGGACAACAGGCGAGACATACAGCTCAGTCGGGCCAGGAGTGTTGCACCCCACCCCCCCACCCACATATTTAAAATGCTTTCAGCACCCATTAATATAACATCTAAGATGTAACATATTTCATTCCCCCAAATAAACTAACCATACACTATGTGGAGTTCGTATTTTCTTAATTGCTCTAGTTAAACTATGCTCCACCAAACCGAACCCAACTAGATCCTGAAAAGCCAAGAACAAATGTTCAAGCATTTTTAAAAGCATTGTTTTCTGATGGATCCTCCCGCCAAAATACCAGCAACATCAAAAATGTCTTATTTCCCCCTCACCCTGTAAACATTTAGGACCTGAGGAGAAGTAATGCTCCCTTTTATGCTTGTTGCATCATCCACGCTATGCTGGAGTGACATACTGCAAAACAGGCTCCCCGGAGTCCTTTCAAGATGGTTCATCTCCCCAAAGCCTTTTTGTAGTGGTTTAAAGTCCAGCGTCCGAATTTGTTAAAACCCCTCCGTGCTTTAAGGCATGTAGGTCGATAAACACATGCTCTATATCCTTCAGAAATCCCGAGGGGTGGCAAGCAGCTAGCGCTACATAAAACGCCAATTTGGTGTGCAAACAATCCTGAGCTGAATCCAAAATAGCAGAATACCCTGCTATTTGACATTCAAATGAATCAGATAGCCTACATATGGATTGTTCTGAGGATGCATGGCATCTTCGGTGCGTGCCTGCTATTGATCACTGTGTTTATTTTGAGGGGGATGAATCCTCTTCTCACATTTATCAGCTTTATTCCGGACGGTTGCCCATTATTTTAAGACTTAATGAAACAGGCTCTCACGCTTGTTCTCATGCTCATTTTTTGTGCTGAGTGGCTGAGTGAGCACAGAATGAGGCTTGATGCTTCACTTCCTCTCTCATTAAAGTCCACCACTCCCCTTAGCGCTTCTATTTGCTCGGTATTAAAGAGGCACGCATGGCTCGGCCAACTGTTTGTGAGTCATCTCGCTGGAAAACAGCAGGAAGACTGCTGATCTTACACAACGCGTGATTCTTGTTGAAAACACGCATCCCCCATGCCTCCCCTGCATCTGATGCACTCTGCCACAGTGCTCCTGTGCGAGGCGACAGCCTGTCAGAGCGGCCCATGCCACTGTCTCCTCTCCAGATTATTGGATTCATTCAGCCCACGACGTCTCTGCACATTTGAGCCGCGTTCCGCGACACACGGAAGATTATTTGTGCGTGTGCAAGCAATACTGAAACAGCTCGCTGTTGCATCAACACAAGCTAATTAAGCATTAAATTAAATGAGAGGACTTATTAAAGGCCCCCTACCTTACTTTATTATTTATCTTAAAATAAACGATTACTCATGCCTTTTGTGGGATGTTATGTACCAAATATAGTCATAAGGCATTTTTAATGGGATCCCTTATTGTCTCCTAGAATGAGAGATTCTTCGTTACTGAGCTTTCACGACTGATGTATATAAATAAACCACATTCAGACTGTGTTCGGAAAGCAGTTTGAGATGAAACACTCATTATAGCTGATATAAAGTACTGCAGGCTGGATGGACATAGGAGGAATCATTTCAGCTTCCTTATATAGACCAAATGGACTGGAGAGTGATGATATGGACCGAGAAGTGGAATGGCATGTTCTAGAATATTAATAATGCTCTTTATGCTATGGAAAATGATTTATTTAAACCAGAAAAAAGAGCAAAATGTGCTTTTACATGATATGGACCCTTTAAAATCGCCAAAGAGGGACCCAGAAATCCCCAGGGAGACCAAAACAGCACGAGATAAGTGGCTTAGTTTAACATTCCATTTATTACTACTAAGTTAAAACTAGTTCATCATTCATTTATGCATCAGTATTTGAAAAAAAAGATGTGTTGAATAAGCCCTGAGCAAATGTTGATTTCCTTAAAGCTTATATGTGTGAAATAGGCTGCTAGTGCTTGAGAGCTAATCCCACCACATTAAGCACAACCTGCTTCAGTCTTATCACTTTATCATTGAAATCACTCTGAGATAATAATAATTCAGAACTTAATCACTTCATTATTCTGTCAATTAATATGCCGCTATAACTATTTTTTGTTTCCTTATCCTCTGTTTTTTATTTCCTTATCCACATGCAGTGTGCATGTTACATTTTCATTTTTTTCCACTCATTTCTTTTCATTATTTAGAGCAGAAAACATCCTGTCACTCAACTGTTGCCACTTATTACTCATGCAGTTCTATAATAATGAGCCAGTCATCTGTGTTATAATACGGCCATGATTATGTCTCATGCCAGCTCTTGCCATAGGGAATTACATGCAGACTGACTGCAAGAAAAAAAGCCAACCGTGTATTTATTGTTTTCCAATAGTCTTGTTTTTACAGCTGTACTAAAATTTTAGATGTTTCTTTACTGTGATGGGGTGGGAGATACATGAGTTACTGTACTTGTTTTTTTTTTCCAAATAATTATACTTTTGCCATGTATGATAAAAATGGAATATGGTATTTTCATTCATATTCCCAAGATAAACAAAATATACTTCTTTCTCCTTGGCCATTAATTTAGACCTTTAGAGTACTAATTAAAAATCTCAGAGGATGGGAGATTTTTAATTAGCACTATCTCTGGATCTCTTCCCGGTTGATAAGTTCATTCCTTTTGATTTTATTGTTAGATGAGAAGCCGCTCATGGAACTGCCTTTTAACTCGCTCATCAAATAATGAATTAATACATTTATGTGCCTATTCACATTTAGCAGGTTAAAACTTCTCCACAGGGTGGCAATATTACTAGTTAAATAGATTTCGATGCTTTGCATCAATGGCATAAAATATCCTTGCTATTAAAATACCAAATAAGTTCAAACCGGTGTAAAAAAGCACATCTAATATCAAAAAGGATCAAACAAAAACATTTCAATGTACACTTTTACTTAAGTTGTGTATATAAATTTGAACTAGGGAAAATAAGAGAAAAATAAACAATGGCATTTTCAGTAAATTGTTGTATTCAAATTATATTTATTTGTGAACTTTAATGTAAAATATATAATGTACAATAACTTGCCACATTTTTCCCAGTTTGTTAAATGTATCACATAAAAATATCTATGCATTAAACTGTGCAGATGTGTGTATTCTGTAGAGAATATGTGCTTTTTTCTGCTTAGAAAATCAACAAAACCTGTTGAGCATGAGTGCTCAAACTTTTGAACAATGTTATTTACTTTCCTTTGAGAATATGGCTGCATGCTTTTGATTTTAATGACGTGGAAATATTAGTCATACTTTTACTTAACTGAAAAATATTAATACTTTTTCCATAAGGGTTACCTTATAATATGCCTGCAGAATGCTATCTTTGACCTTTGCTCTACACAAATCATTGCAATTATATCTGGGAGGTTTAGAAAACAGGAATATCACTCATAAACATAATAATGTCCTCGTTCACCATTTATGAGCAACATTCTCTGATTCCATTGCTTTACACCTTAGAGCCTGAAATTATGCATTTATGGAAATCCTTTTCCACAGAGTTCTGACTTACAAGGTCTGAACTCTAAACTGCAATCCAAGGTTGATTCAACACTTTGAATTCATAATGATTCGCATGTTCTTCTCAGTCAAACCAAAACAAGCATTTGCACAAAAGAGGTCTTTTTGGTAAATGTCGGATGACAACAGTAGTGAATTGGATCTTGAGGATTCCAGAGGCTTTCTGATGATCTCCCTATTATCTCCAGCATTTTTACAGGCTTGGCACGGCAAGCAATTGGAAAGAAATGAAAAAGGACAGTGGAGTAAGAAAAGGTTATCATTTTAATGTTTTACAGTCTGCCATTTTTTCCAGAGGCAATTCTGATAAGTTTTTCAAGGGCTGATGAACACAGTTACCTTCAAAGAAATCCCTGCCTTGTGAGTGTAAAGAATGTGTCACGGTATGGCAAATCAATCATGAGAGGATACGATGAAAGACAAATCAATAGAAATGTAAACTTTTCGTCAGCAGGTGAAAGCTGCTGAGACATCTCGTGAGGCTTCTGTCAGATATTCTCAGGGTGAATGCCAAAAGAGATTGGCTTCGCCACACATTCAAAAAACACCAAATGGCTTTAACTTCAAAGCTACATTTGGCTTATGTATACTAGGCTTATATCTGGCATTACAACTGAAATAATACCATCCATTTAAGGACACCATATTTAAAGATTAACACTTGACTTTTACAATATGGATGATTGTCAAGCATTATCATTACTTCATTATTTCAAAAAAAAAAAAAATGTCTTATAAAGAGTCGGCAATTTAATCAGACAGGTATACAATTTACAGATATCGGACCCATTTAAGCACATCACAATAACTTCAAGATGCTCAACAACCCATGAACATGATTTCTTGACCCTCTTTTTTTGTCAAATGTATTGCCCTATGTACACAGAAAAAATTATGTACAGGAAAATATGACGAAAGGTAAAAGACAGGGACAAGTATGGCCCTCTGTTTTCTGGCTTTTAAGGAATCCATGTCAGGCAGACTCCATTTTCCCAACAACAAAAACAAATATTAGGTCCCTTGAAATTCTTTCTGGCTTTCCTTTGAAGAAGCAATCCCTGTATTACTGTGCTCTGCAGTGATTGGCAAAAAAAATATTTGGAAAGGCCTTTCCTTAGACACTGATTCTCCCACCAATTCCATAAGGGAAACAAGCAAACTTTGCCTTCACTTCTCTGAGAAAAGTCTGCCAGGGATTTCTCATATGAACTTCAGTACACTGTAACTTACTTACACGGAAAACTTTTACATCATTTTCATTCTAATCTTGTGGGATTCCTCAGTTGGAGTGGTCTCCCCATCTACTCTACGTGGCACATACTCAATCTCGATGTTTGGCTTGGCATTACCTTTCCCTCGGCTCCACAGGAAAAGGAGAACGAGGCAGAACAGCACCACTCCAAGGAAAGAGATAAATCCCATTGTGGTAGCAATAATGAGAGTCTTCATATCAAATGGGAATGGGGCGGATCGACCAGTCCCATTGGCACCACTGTCATTGGGCTGGTTGGATATGAAGGCAAATGTCTTATTAGGTTGATGGGGCCAGTTCGGAGAGTAACTATGGACATGTAAATGAGCCAGCTTGGTATCATTACCCCCTGCATTGGTAGCTATACATGTGTATGTGCCATTGTCTTGTATTTGGGCGTATCGCACTTCCAGAGTGCCATCTGGAGACACCGAGAGACGTCCGATGGTTTTGGTGGTGATGAATATCTTCCTTGGAGATTGCCACATGATCACAGGGGCCGGGTCCCCGTCTGCTTGGCATGCAAAGCGAACTGTAGTCCCTTCATCTACAAATCTCTGAAGGGCCTTGTGGTCTTGTATCTGAGATTTCTGGCAAGTGAAAGAGTTTTCTGGTGGCGTGTCTGGGAAGTCTTTAAATTCTTTCCCCTGAACGATCTCAGGCGTGGCACAAGATGGCTGTTGCTTGTTAAAATTGAGCCTCCAGCGCCGACGAAAGACCCACAGCAGGCGGCAGTCGCACGCCAAGGGGTTGTTATATAGGGCCAGGGTCTCCAGGTTGCCAACAGAGTGAAAGGCAGACTCTTCTAAAGTGCTCAGACTATTGCTGGATACGTTGAGAACTTTAAGGTAGTTTAGTCCTCTGAAAGAATAAGGCTCAATAGTGACCAGTCGACCTCCAACCAAGTCAAACACCTGGAGCCTCATCAAGTTGTGCATTTTGTTGCCCTCCACAATCTCAATGGGATTGAAGGAGAGGTTGAGAGAGCGAAGGTACACAAGGTGCTGAATGGCCAAATAAGGGACCGCAGAGAGGTTGCAGTTTGTGATACTCAGGGTGGTAATGTTGAGCCCATGAAGAGACTTTCCTGTCAGGGTTTCTAGAAAGGGCCAATTTGCGATCTCCAGCACTTTCAGCCGGTAGAGTCTCCTGAAGGAAAAGTCCCTAATCATGTTAACATTGAAATTCCACAGTTTGAGTATCAGTAGATTATGAAGATGGCTGAAGGCCTCTGTGGGCACAGAGGTCAGGTTGCACCGCTCCATGGTGAGCTGCTCTAAACTACTGAGGCCATGAAAGGCTCTGTGAGAGATGAAGACCAGGTCGTTGTCTCCCACCTCCAGCTCCTTTAAATTATAAAGGTCCTGGAACATGTAGTCCAGCAGGATGACTATTTTATTCTCACTGATGTCCAATTTCGTTAGGTTGCTCAAGCCAGTAAATACTCCCAGCTGGATGAGTTTTAGTTTGTTGTTGCGCAGTCCTAACGTCCGTAAGCCGAAGAGATTGCTGAAGGCGCCGGGTTCAATGACCGAGATGATGTTCTCGTTGAGCTGCAGCTCTTCCAAGTGCGGGTAGTTGATGAACTCCTCAGGGTTGATGGCTTTCAAGCGGTTCTTGCTGAGGTCCAACAGTCGCGTCTCAATGGGTATTCCTTCAGGAAGGGCGATCAGCTTCCTGCGGTGACACAGGACGGAGCGCTCCTGAGCACTGCACTCGCAGCGGGAAGGGCATCCTGTGGCAGAGCCCGACAACACCGTGCCCAGCATCAGGATGAGAATGGGAGGCCAGCATGCCACCAGGTAGCTGTGCCCACTTGCTTCGCCAGCCACCATTCTGCTGGTTACCTGCTGAGACACAAGCCAGAGGCACTTCGTCACACTTACTGAAGAAATGGTCTCCAGACACACACACACACACACACACACAACTCATATCTTGATATACACTCTCCACCAAAACAGACAGCAAACAAAGGAAATGGAAAATAAAGTGAAAAGTACAAAGGTCCTCTAATTAAATCGGTGGCAAAACTGCTGATGATCACAATGAGCTCTGCTGTACTCGTACAGATTGTGCTGCATAAAGACAAGAGGCTTTTGATAAATGATCTCATGGAAATAATAAAATAAGTCTGACTTAGGAACAATGTGGAATGACAAATATAACATATTATCCGTTTTGAACCTCCTGCTCCAGCAATCTTTATCATTTTTTCTCTTCCCCAAATCTATAGCCTTGCAAAGGTGGAACAGAATAGAATTGTTTGAAATTGTATATAATTTTTTTAAATACAAGATTGATGTATTTCTTTTGATGTGTCTTCACAATTGTAATGGTTTAATGCTGATGGGCCTATCAGAATCGAACAGAGTTCCGGTCTAATTCTGTCCCCATTGTATAGTGATGGTATATTAATAGAAACTATAGCCAGTGTGGCACATTGTACCGCACTGCACTGCCTTTTTTCAGGAACATAAATAAAACTCCAGTGCAGCATTACATCTATACTGGCCCCACCATTATTTTTGCCTCCCAACTGCTGGTGCATACATCCAATAAGTGTCAATGCAACCTTGAAATTAAACCACAGAGAAAAGTGCAGACGAGGAAATACACCACATGGAGAAAAACTGAGACTGGGGGGCTATTAAATCCCGCCTTACTTTGACTCAAGGGTGTTTTAATGTGGAAAAGCCTTCAAGCTCTACTTCCCAATATCGATCACGAAGTCCCATTTTTATTTCATACGAGTCTAAAATAAAACAAAGATCTTGCTTCGGTGTTTCAAAGGGCTTTGTGAAATATTTACATAAGGAGAGATCCATATCTGGAACTTATTACATCTCATGTACAGGCATAGCAACCACTTATTGCAAGTAATGTGATTTGTGTTATGCATATCATTTGGATGTTCATGGTCTATTTAAACAAGTAAGACTCAATGTGTGTGAACATTTAAAGGGGAGTTTTATATATGTGTTGATACAGATTGTCATACAGATTTCTCTAGACGAGTTTGCTGAATCAAAAGTGACCAGAGAAGTGGCAACAGGAACCAGACGTCTGAAGCTTTTAATGCCTCCAAAAGCTACTCTCAAGGCTGATACTATGAGTTTTTCGGTGCCTAATACATTGTTTTATGATACAGTTTTGACCACATTTTTATTAATTCATGGAGAAAAGGGATTGTTAGGGGATTTACTGCCCATCTGTTAATGTTGTGACCCTGAGTAAAGGGGAAGGGAAATGATGCTAAAACTCCAGCATTTGTTCCTCATAGAAAACATTTTACTGAATAAAACTATTTTCATTTACACTTTCTTTCACTTAAACCTGTGAAAATATCTGTCACAAAATCTGTCACATAACATGCTTATGTTCCCAAATCATTGATGAATTTACTCAAAAATAAATAATGACATTAAATGAGACAAGCACGTTTACAGATTTGCTTCTTTTTGGACTATTTCACTACTGCTTTAACTGAAATATCATATAAGGAACAAAGATAACAATTACAACCTGGTGTAAAGGGACATTCTCTGCCATTTTAACTGTTACAGTGAGCAAATAATACATAAACGGACAAATACGAAAAAAAATATTTTAACATAACCAGAACATGAGTTCATTGTTAGAATTTGTTTAAACAGTCTCTATTTTCTATTCAGTAACACTATACTCAATACACAATTAATGACATTAGCATGTTTCAGCTAAAGCAGTTACACAGCTGTCTTCAGTGCATCTACATATATTATGACATTTTTGCCGTTTGTGAATTAGAAACAATTCGAGAACACATTCGGACATTAACCTTAACCTTAATCTTAAGTTGGCAACACTGATAAAGCGCTATACCTTAAAATGGCGCATTTTCCTCAATTAAAACTTTGTAATGACTAAGGATAAACTCACTATCTCCCCCTACTGCGTCAATCAGGAGCTGCAACCAATTTTACCATTTTTAATCAGGCATTTCAGTAGGAGACCCAAACAGAACATTACTGTACAAGTAATGCAATGCAATTACAGCTTAAACACACACTTTAACACACATTTCAACAACCACTTTAACACATTTTATGTTAATACATACTCACACTTACATGACATTTTTCTGAGCTATTTGAATCCGTCCCACAACCTTAAAAATCAACTAATTTTAATATATCACATTAACTGGTCACTTTGGAAAGTATATTAAACATATATGTGTTATAGATATTACATCCCTCAGTTCCTATCACCTTTATTGTAAATAAATGAAAATCAGCAAGTTTATCCATCAGCATGATGTACTATTTCCATTTAACGGTACAAAAATCTATTGGACTCTTTTCCTATTTTGTGGTGTAACCATAAAGTGTGTAAGATGCCATTTCTCACATATGAACACACCAAGGAATGTGGACAGCGTTAAAATGTTCTTTACATTTAACCCATTCACCCCCATGACACAGTGCCCGGTGAGCAGTGTGTGAGGCTGGTTTCTTGCTCAAGGGAACCTCGGTGGTGCCACTGGCAGTCCGGGGATGCAAACCCACAACCTAAACTTACCACAGGGTCAACTACCAAACCATCAATCCACCAGCTGCCCCAACACTAAAATTATATTCAAGTGTTTGGATTTCCTTGGCTACCTTAAAGCATTACACTGCATCTGTCCATAGGGAGCTACACACTAAAAGTTGTACTCTTTGAATTAAAACTGAACGATTGGCCCACACACTGAGAGCTGCCAAGGGCAAAGTGGTAGAATAGTGCTACTGCATAACCACTTAATAACATGTGGATGGTGAATGCAGGGTTCTGACTCATTATCACATAAATTGGCACCTATGAAGAAATTCAAATAATTCTCAATATGGAAGTCATGTATGAGCAGTTAATGATATATATCAATACTACACCAGTCTGGCTGTAATTGTAGAAGATTTGCTGTGAAATTGGATTTGCAAGGTTATATGTAATGCCGTAATTAAATTGAACCACGTCTGACAGGTAAACTTGCCATAGATGTTATTGCAGTGTGACGGTTTTAATAACGTGAATGGTACAAATAATGTGCCATAATTCAAAAGACCCACAATTAATTGTTTTTCATTGAGGTCCACTTCCAATCCTTGTGTTAGTTCATTAAACAAAAACTATCATACTCCATTTTAGACATTTATTTTTTGACCTTTCATTATCTCTTCCTACTATCCCTTTAAGACTAATATATGTAACTGAGTTCTGTCCTGATTTAGTGTCATGGACTGGGCCTCATTCAAAAGGAATTCTGGGTTGAATCATACAGAACATATAACTTCACTGTAAATGAATTTTACTGTTGTGTCCAAAGTCACGGCCCGCAGTCAGAGCTCTGTCATCCAAAACAAATCATAAAACTTTCACATGTAATTCTTCCTTTCACCACACGGCGGCAGCACCACTCTTATGCTATCTGGCTCTTCATTCCTGCCGCAAACCCTCCACGCATTTCTGTCATGGCTACTGCAAAGAATTAGCAAGTTATCTGTCACTATTAAAAACACACCAATTATCTTGGACTTATGACACCTATTTAATTAAACTCTTAAAAAAGATTTGTACCTGTAGATGTGACACAAACTTTTGTTTTCTGAAAGTGCTTGTAGAGGACAAGGGCAAAATTAACTTGTTTTAAAATTTACTTTTATATTGTTATTTTCTCTGTCTGTAAGCTCTTTGAGATTTTCTTGTAAAATGTACAGTGCTATATAAATAAAATGTATTATTATTATTATTACTGTTATTATTAATATTATTATTATTATTATTATTATTATTATTATTATTATTATTATTATTACTTTGTTATTAAAATTATTAAAATGTTCACGAGGCAAAGATATTTACCAAACTCATGGACATTTAAGGTATTCTATACAGTTTGTTCAATTTGATATGACTTTCCATTTAAGAATGAAAGGCAGAATGGTGTTGTCAGAACTGTTCACATTTACCTGAGTGTCTTATATTTGGTTACATTGCCATTTGAAAAATAAAGGTAATTGTGATAATGAATGTTTTTCTAACAGTGTGTATTTTCTTGCAACTTTTGTGGTTAAAATATGTCAGGCAGAACTATTGGCACCCAGGCATCTTCACTTTATCAAATTTGACCCTCTTTGCAAAAGGTTTGGACACCCTTGGTGTATGCCTTACATTTGTGACATCACAAAAAAACAATTGAAAACATTAGGCTGTTTTGCAGCATAGCTTCGATACAAGGACTGTATCAAATGGAGAGTGAGGAGTATGGTTTAGAAACATTTGTTGTTTAAAAAAATAAAGTATAATTTGGTTTATTTAACGTAGAATCTTTTAAACTCATCTTTAATGGAAACTGCTCTAATCTAGGTCTCATACTAACTACATGCAATCTATATTTGTGACGTTCATAGCTCAATTTCACTTAATATGAGATTATATGTATCATTTCCAAATCAAATGTATCATTTCAATTCTGTCCATATACTGTGTGACTGTTAAAAAAAGCATGTTTAAGCATCAATATTTAAAACTATATCAAATCAAATCTTAGAATATGTGTATCATTACACATGAAGTTGTTATGGTAATCCATGTATGTATTAATCTATTTATCTGTTGTACATTTTGGTTAAACCAGAGGTTGTTGTAATCAAAGCCCAGCACTCCACAGTGTGAAGCAGCTGGAGTTGAACTATTTTGATGAGCTGAAAGTGCAGTAAGAGAGGGAGAAAAAGGAGAGGCCTACACGCCGCCATCTGCTAAATGCAGCATTGCTGCAAAGCTGCTGGAGTCGGCTCAGTCCGTGAGCATGTTAAGGTGTGAGTCGAGCCGAGTGGGAACTGCTCCAGCTCCGGCATGAAATTGAGAGAGGAGATCCCACAATATCTACTGCATATTAGAACTCCTTGGTTAGATCAAAAGCCCTGTTGTAGTCGAGAGTGCTTGACAGTGGTGTATCTGCTGAGAGTGATCTGCATGCATGGTGCGGTTCGGGCAGGGAGCAGTCAGGGCAGCGTGTGAGAATTACAACATCGATTAAGCGACTAGAATAGCCGGGATGGGTGGGGGAGGTGAAGGTCATGACGCAAACGGATCCGCCGTAAACGCAGGCTCTTAATCAAACTGTATTTACTGCTGATCTAACTTGGATCAGAGGATCCTGTAACACTCTGAAGCCCTTTACACATAGCAAGGATGTTCTAATGAATCAGTTGAATGTGTCCCACATAACTGAAACACCTTTAATGAACTAGAAATTCTCAAGGCTTTGAGGATGCTTGAGACACTTTTATAAAGCCTTTATCTCTTCTGTTGGCACAGATGTTGATTCATGTGAGCCCAATCGTGTTGATCATTTTGGTTTAGCCCTGTTATCTGCGACAGACCTTGCAACTGACAAAATTAAACCACTCAAAAATAGCTACGTTTGATAAAATTTGAAATAACCAGCTCTGTTCATTAAAAATGCTAGCAGGAGGCTGTACAGGCAATAAAGTGAAGAGACAAAGCACTTGAAACAGCTGGTTAATCTATTGTTTGATTAGGACGTGTGCCAGCTTGCTAGCATAATAGCAAACTAGCCGAATGTTTAGTATGTTTTAAAGGAATGTTGTTTGTATTTTACTCAGACTAATGACAAAATAATGAAACACTGTGCTAGCAAGTACACCTGCTATCTAACCCACATGCCAATCAACCTTTTTAGGCCTTTTGCCTCTTTCCTTTAACCATGTTGAATGCATGAAGTTCTGTGTTTCTTTTGTTCAGGCTGAAATTTCACAGGTTGGACGTCTAAAATCAATTAAAAGTGAGTCTGAGTCAAGCTGAGTCAAGCTGGAAGTCTAGAGACACTTAAAGGAAGGTCTAAGTTGATTCAAGTTAGGTCAACTCAACTATTTTCAGTGTAATTTGAGGGCAAGTCAATACAAATCTTTAGTCAGTCGACATGCAACTGGCATAAAAATGTTTTCATTCATTTGAATTAATTAAAGAGCAGAAACACAATGGGAAATCACTCCAAAATGACAGCGTATAATGTGTCAGTACAATCATAATTAAAACTAACCAGCACATCCTAAATCAACATTTCCACTTCAGTTTATCTTGGTAGTTTCGTGGTGTTCCTGCTGAAAAATAACAGCTCTGCTCTAGGGCTGGAAAGCGTACCTGTTTTACCTCAGATAAAGAGCTAATTGTAAAATTTGTGCTGCTATTTCTCTGCTTAATTTATAAGTTGCTAAAGGCGAAAAAGTAATAAGAAACACAGAATTCAAGCTTAACGTTTAGCACCAGTGTTACTCAGGCTTTTCAAGGCAGAGTCGTCATCACACACACACATTCCATCTCTCTCTCTCAAACACACACACACACACACACAAACACCTACACCCCACACACATCTACACCCACACCCACAAACACCTACACCCACCCACAAACTCACACAAACACATTCACACACACACACAAACACACACACACACACACACACACACACACAAACACCTGCACCCATAGACACACATACACACACATATGCACACACACATCAATTAATCTTTATGCAGGAAGTTCTATAATTGATTGATCGATTTTTTCAAAGAAACAGTCCAGATGTTGGCAAAAGCAAACGCATTAATGCTCATTCGGCCTCAATGGTCAGCTGATGGCCAAGTGAAAGGCCATTAGTCAAAGTGTTGGATTTATTATCTAATTAAAAGATTAAATCATTGCACAGGAAGCTCTCGTTCCGTAAACATACAAATCAAAGTCTGTCAGGTGACCATGAATTACGCATGAAGAGAACTAAAAACTGCCGCGCTCTGCTTTTCTGCCAGAATGTTGCAACCGAGCTGGTCTCAATATGGAGCACTCATTCAAACAGTCAATAACTCCCAGGATTAGAAAACATCTGTGTGAGAATTTTTGTTGTTTGTTTGCAGAGCACATAAGTGCCATGGCATTTGAGGGAATTCCTTTCATAAACTTGACTTGGTCCATTTATCGGCTTGTTTTCACGAACAAGAATGCACGACAACGAGCAGCGCTTCACGAAGAAAACCAAAGCAGCTACTTTTCTATTAAAGTATTTCTATTCTAATATCATGTCCCGTTTATGAAGGCAAATCCATATGACTCCATATGACCGCCATATAACATTACGTTCCATTTGTCTGTATAGAACAATCACTGATCAGTAAACACACTAATTCAGAGGCATTGATGTGACACATTCTGCTGTAGAGGAACTGAAATATTTACAGTGATGGTCCTTACACAAGAGTCATTTTATTTGCTGAGTGAACCAAGTGAAGTTATACCTTCTGAATATACACAAAATGATTTTGGTATGGGTAAAATAGTTTTAAATCCAGAAAAAAAAATTTCATTTGGGACTATTTTGCTCTAGGACACCCTCAATTAACCCCCGGTCATGAATGGCGTTTAATAATAAATTTGCAGCAAAACCTTGTCAAATAACTTCACAAAATACAATGCACCAGCCATTCACAACCATATCATATAATAGGTTTCTGTGAAGTGCCTTAAAGAGGCATAACATGCTTGGTCTGGTTCCTGTCACCTGTGAAAAAAATTTGAACACAAAATTTTTTTCTAGAGCGCACCATTTACCATCAAACCCCTCCGAATAACTTGTCATCTTGACAATTTAATTATGAGGGAGATCTGAGGAGCTGACAGAATTCCCTTTTAAAACTCATTTCAAGCCAGTGACTAAAATGTGCAATATGTGCTTTGTCAGTATACCCAGTTGGACTTGTAGAGGCCATGGTGCTGTTTACCTCCCGTTTAGGAGCTTAAAATGTTTTTTAAGCATCCCCAATGCAGGCTTATCGCTTGATGTGCAATGATAGAAACAGATTTTCCCGTTTCTCGTGGCGCAGTGTCCTTTAGAGAGGTTTCATGAATACTAAACGAAGCTGAACATCCTGTAGCATTTTGTAGGTGATACACCATTTCGGGAGCAAAGATTTGAGTGTAAAAAAAAAAAAATCTGCAACACATTCGCAACATTTACATTTTCTAGCACCACGTCGTCTCCCGGTGCAGCTTCAGAGCAGTCTCGTTTTGTTCGGTTTGTTCTCCACACGGGAACAATAGCTTCCTGCTCCGTTGCCTTTGCCTGCTCAGTAAGAGGTCATTTCCGTTCAAGCCTATGTGATGGCTTTAGGCAAGGAAACAAAAGTGGCCATGGCAGGTTAATTTTAACAGAGAAGGCCTCCAGTGCTCCTCATTCTCAGATGGGATGTCCTATATTTCTTCTGTAATTCAACCAGAAACGGGAAGACATAGCAGTCGGAAAGCTTCCATTTCAATTTGTTTGTGCATGAACGGGCATAGACATGACCAAGGCCTGCTGAACCTGTCAAGGTCAATCAAAAATGACCACATTGACAGGCGCTCATTAGCTTGATGTTAATGGTTGAGACTTCTCAACCTCACACTTCAATTATCTGTTGATTGTGATTGAGAGAGAGAGAGAAAGAGAGAGAGAGAGAGAGAGAGAGAGAGAGAGAGACAGACAGAGAGAGAGAGACAGAGAGAGAGAGAGAGAGAGAGAGAGAGAGACTTCTTGACTTCTTCCTCTCAAGGTGTCTGCCGCTTGATGTGCTTTGCCTGCTTAATGGAGAAATAGATTTCTTTCAGATTACCGTCTCTCCTCAATGCTCAGGAAGTTCATAGGCATGGTGATTCGGAGATTTGTCGTCTTCTTCTCTATTTGTCAAATCCAGAGCCATCGGTCAACTCACAGGGAGAAATCAATTCCACCTCCGACGGTGGGAAACCGCTTTATTTATCCATTTAAGGCCGAGAGCCTGTGTGGCATAACGGCGTTGATGAATAATGGGTTAAGCTTGCAGAGCTCTTCGAGTAGGATCGTTCAACTTCGTCAACAAAGGAACATTTCAGACGGAGCGCTTTGTATCATGATAGAGTGGTGGAATGAATCTAAACACGCTTGCCTTCATCGCAACCAACAGCACGGAAGGCACATCTCAGCTAAATTGACTCCGTCTTTTTATGTTACCCTGCTCATGCATTCCAGCATCAAGCGCATGATAACCAGCCTTAGCTCTCGGTCTAGGACTGTAATTCAAACCAAAGGCCCATTTCTCCTCTCACTCAACTCTCCGTCCCCCAATTCTTCCCAGTGATAACCTTGGGAGGGGGAAAAATTATCACTGTGGACCATTTCTTCAGACTCCTCAGTTTCCCTACTCGCCACCGTCTTTTTTTCCCCCCCGATGACCTTGCCTATGCTAGACCAAACAAGACAAATAAGCAATGCAGAAAACTGACCCACATGCTCATTCTGGCTGGTAAAATGATTGTTTAAAGTAATAATGAATGGCGTGTATAAGAAAATACACCCCGCTTCCACTCAGACGGCGATCAATATTTGATAAGAACTGTCCCAGCAGAGCAGCACATGACCGAACGAGCACCATGGGTTTTGACTCCCCTTTAAGTGGTTGGTCACTCTTGTTCAAAGCAACATGGTTCATATGGCCAAGCAATTACTAACTAAGGTCACTGTGACCCCAGAAGCAACCTGCTGTTGTTCAACACACAGCACACATTAATAAAGCCTGCAAAACAGGTAAAATCTCCAGTATCAAAACATGATTTTCTATTGCATTATACGTTATTATGGATAAAAAGGTTCTTTTAGATATATATCCAATTAAACTCCAAACATTCAAAACAACAATGAATGGTTTACCGGATTTGGAGAATGCCTAGCTTTGGACTAAATGTCAATGAGGTTTCACTCCATTTGGTCTAGACTTTGGTCTTTGGCCCAGTCTGAGTAGTACAAATAATTACATTTAATTTATTTAAACAATTCAAAGAGCAAACAGATGCTACTGTTCAAAATGTTAGATGATCATGTATTTTATGCACTGTATTTTATGTGACTGACTTAGTAAAAAGTATTTTTAAATGTTCCCAAACCTATTCTTAGATGTTTTATTCAATATTTCCAAAAAGTATGGTATTTTATGTTATGAATTCTTTATTGCAATGATCTGGTTTTGTTATGACCAAACCTTTTCAAATACAGGGCATTCTGAATGTTATATTACTGTAACATCAAACTCAGCTTCCTAATAATCATTTGAAAGCTATGCAATTGCAGAAGACTAGCCTCCTTTCCTGGTAAAAATGGTGCTTTGGTGAACTTTGTTTAGGATTACCTTCGAAACTCCATGATCAACAGTCATGCTTAAGAACTATTTAACTATTTAAAAATCCATTCAAGCATATACATAACATTTATATATATATAATTTATTAAAGAATCCTTAAAGAACCTTTTAAAGAATGTAATGAACATTTTTTTCACATTTCTCAAAAACCAAATAGAGTTATACTTTGTTTTACGACAGCTGAGTACATTTGACAAATCAACTTAATATGTAGAACCATTTTAGTGCAATAGTTTGTTCAGTGGAAAATGACTCTCCTTGAATTAAAACACAATTTTCAAATGTAAACCCAACGTAAACCTCAAGTACAAACTATTGGCTATTTGAAAAGCCTGCGAAATTCAATCACAGTAATTTCCCTCCGTCCAATTTGGAGGAAGTCAGGTTGAATTTCCACTTAGTGTTTATGTCTTCGGGGGTTTGCCCAATAACGATTAATCACTATTTGAAAAGAAATGACTCAGCATTGGCCTCAGTATATGGATGCTCATAAGGTAATGGCACTCTCTCCCTCATAGAAAACTATTGCATTTAAAAAAGAACAGAGGATATAGAATATAATATGTTGATAGCTAATAGCCTCTATTTGCCCAAAGGGAAGTATATCTTATTCCTTCCATTAAACTTATTCATAACATTCCTCCGCCCTCTCTCACACTCTCTCTCTCTCGCTCTCACTCACTCTCTCTTTCTCACTCACTCTCTCTCTCCCTTTTTATCAGCTCTGAACACATTGCAGAGAGCTAATATGAAGTGCATTCTGTGGTCAATTTTTATACATTAACAATGGCTAAATATTTGCAGTACCGACTTAACTGATTATGAAGGTCTGTCACTGTCTGTCAGTGACTGACACGCATTACAATGCTACTTAGATGGCCCCGGTAACCCCATTCCCTTCTTTAACACAGGCTCTTTATTGGCAGGGCTACTGGAAATTCAAATCAAGCTTAAAGAAAGAAAGCAGCTGTTATTCACAACATTCTATATTCTTGGGTTTTCAAGTGCAACCCTGAATAGGATAAAAGTTTCAGATAATGGATGGATGGATGGTGGGATGGATGGATAGTTGAATGGATGAATGGTAGGATGGATGGATGGTTGTTTGATTGGATGGATGGATGGATGGATGGATGGATGGTTGGGTCAATGGATGGATGGATGGTTGGATGGTAGGATGGATGGATGGATGGATGGTGGGATGGATGGATGGTTGGGTGGTTGGATGGATGGATGGTTGGATGAATAGCTGGATGGATAGTGGGATGGATGGGTGGATGGATGGTTGGTTGGTTGAATGGAAAGATGGATGGATGGTGGGAAGGATGGATGGATGAATAGCTGGATAGATGGACGGGTATTTGCCAAATGCCAATACCTTAAACAAACTACAATGCAACCGGACAGTCAAGTCCAGAAATGTTATCATACTCATCACAAAGAGTCAAGTGGTGAGAGAGAAGTGATAAACTTGGCCTTGTTAAGGGTGGCGAATCCGGGGATAACATAAGAAGATGTCTTTGTTTGTATTTACAACAGCAATTCATCAGGGAGGACCCAGGCCGGATCAATAATCAGCTTCCTTGCCCTATGCATTCGTCTTTCTTCCAATTCACACCAACTACTTTGTGTACAGAATCAGCCTGGGCCACGAGAGCATCAACACAGAATTCAGAGAAGACATTTTCTTCCAACAGCGCTATTCCATGTGACTTCTAATTTCTTCACCCTTTTGATCTTGTTTTTTTCTTTCTTTTTTTTTGACTAGCACAATATTTAGATCAAAGCCTAAGGTTTGGAGTGCTGAGGAAAGTTCACTAAAGGAAAAGCCAAACACCAGGAGCTCTAAGACATGTCGACAGGAAAAAAATGTCCCAGGGGACCAACTACACAATTAAATACAATATATTTAGTCTTTTTTGTGTCATTCGTACATGATCAATCCTCTTCAAGCCTTAGTAATGTATACGAATAGTTAAGCACTAGTAGCACTAAGCTGTAGTAGGCTGACTAAGATGTAAATGAGGTGGTTTTTATGACATTTACAAAAACAAATACATGGTTAGTTTTTATAAATAGATGGAATGTGCTGGGAGGGAGTATTGGTACATTTTACACACATTTTTTGATGATTAAGATAGGGAAATGTGCTTTTCTATAATGGATCCTTTAAAGAACAATGTATTGAAAGGTCCTGTACAGAACAGTTCATTTATGTAATCCCTCCAATGACCCCATTTTAGCACCTTTATTGGTACAAGGCTATTTAAGAAATACCTTTTTACTCTGACTAAATGCCAGTTTGCAAGGTCAGGTTAGAGATACAGAGCTTTGCATCAGGGCTAAAAAAGAAAGTGAGACTCATACATGCTTCTTGACTTTGTTAATTAACTACATCCTTTACACGTTGGTATTATCAAGCAAACAGGACTCTGTCGCTGCGTTAAAAACATTATCGGGTGTCTCAGCCCATGGACCTACTGAATTACCATCGACTGCTGCAGCTTGTCAAATTTCCTGTAATGGCACCGATTCTAATTGGAAGCAGTTCCACACCGGTCCGTTTCTCTGTTTGCCCGACAATGGTTAATAATAATTCCATAAAATGTTCCTCTCTCCTCATTAAAGCTCTTGAGATTCACTTGAAATTCACCACTAGCAGCGGGCCTAAGCCAGTAATTACTCCAACCTCTTTCCCTCCTTTACACACAGGGCTCTTTGTTTTGGGTTTAATTGAAAAAAAGGAGAGGAGAAATGGGGAGAGAATATAGGACGAGTGTAATCCCAAAAGCAATCTAACTCTCGCCAAGCCACTTGGACTTCTTTATCAATAGTTCTATTAGAACGGAGCTTATCTCCCAAAATTAGCCACGAGATAATCGCTTTCAAGCTTCCTGAATTCTGCCCCATTGTTCCTCTGGCCGGCTCTCCAGCTCAACCTAATAATTTTATTACATGAGCCGATACGATCAATGATCTCGTCCTCTCCGTTTTCACAAAGGAACAAGCGCACCCATCAGTGGGGAGATATGATCAGGTCAGATCTGGTGGTGACCGCTCCATGATAACGCACCGCTGGTCCCTGAGAACGGACATATAATCCTGCACAGAGATTTTTATGAGCAAAGAACCAGATGAGGGTAAAAGATAAGGACCAGTGGGTCTCTATGGCTGTTTTTTTTACATAAAGCTGTTATGATTAAAATTTAATGGCAGAGACTTCTGCAGTGTAGCGACTCTGTGACCTTCTCAATACATTTTGTGTAAGGCTGGATTGAGTACGTGGTGTCTGATATGCCACTCTGTCGCCTCTCACTGCAGCCCCCCTCGCCTGCTTCCCCTGCTATGATCGGCCCATTTTAATAGTGCCTCATTTTGTGTGACAGAAATGAGCCATTATGCTGATAGGCCCTGATTCTCCAATCACCCTACAATGAGGACAAATGCACCCCCAATCTGTCCGCTCCCGTCCTACCATCATTCCCTAAGAGCACCTAAAAATGTGAGTGAAGAGAGGTGGACTGATGAGAAAGGCTGGAGAGCTGAGAGCGAAACGGGAATGGAAACGGAGAGGGATGGGCAGGGGCTGAATTATGATTAATCCCCCCCCCCCACCCTGTAAAGCATGGTTGACAAACACTAAGAAGATACATGGACTGAAAACATTGAAAACACAGAAAAGATTACACACACACTATTTCCTCTTTGGGAGATTGCAAAAAGATTCCTAGTTTCTAAGTAATTTTTCTAGAGTAAAATCCTTATCCACTAACTTGGACTCCAAATGAAGACAAATTGGCGGAGGCAAGACATCAAAATAGATGTGTAAATGGCTTTGAATCAGGAAATAAGTTTAAAATGAGAGACATTCGGCATAGATTTAGGATGATTTCACTTCCCAAGATGCCATTTGTAGTACTGCTACAAGGCCAATCAATGTGTGCGAGTACAGTACATAAAGGAAAACACAGAGTCCTCAAGTAGCTCTGTCTTATCTTACCCCATCTTGCATTTCCTTATCAGAGTGCAGCATTATCATAATGGCCATTACCACCGGCAGAGAATTTGCTCACTGCCTGTATCGTTGTTAACATAATCACCAGCGTATTGAAAACATATTTCTGACTACTGATTTTGGCCCTAATTGTATCTGTATCGACTGTAAGGATTGTTAGTCCAGTGTAAATGACTCCGGCCGATCTGCTCCCATTTCTCTTTCCTGAGCGAGACAGAGACACTGTTGCTGTGCAGTTGTTTCATTTCCCAGTGTTCCTTCTCAATACATGCTTATACGCATATCTGCATATATTATGTAGTGATGCACGCCAGTCTGCTGAGAGAAAGGCAGAGAGAGGTTCTGCTCAGAGCTCAGTGTCTTGCTTGAGAAACAGAGGACTGAGTACGATGACACCCAAACACTGTTTACATGTCATGGTGTTGCTTTGAGCAGTTGCCACTGTGGGGATGGGGTTAAAGAAAGGAGTTAACTGGTAACTTTTTAATAAAACAATCTTCTGCCCTTTCCATCTGTTTGCATCATTTATAAGCGAGGACTCAGGTAAACAAGTAATGAATCCATACCTAAATGACTATTTATGCTTCTATGAGGAAGTATTGGTAATGAAATGTGGCTGCTCTAATGGAAACACTATTGAAGACAAAGTGGAGGCATGAATTTTTGATGTCCCAAGGATTTCTCCATTAATTCATTTTTGGTGGCCGGCCAAGATTAGCCAATAAAGTGCATAAAGAGGAACTGGCCTGCTATGCTGTTAGTCAGAGAGATGGAGCGAGAAAGACAGGAGAGAGGAAGTGTGGAAGTGTGTGTGTGTGTGTGTGTGTGTGTGTGTGTGTGTGTGTGTGTGTGTGTTTGTGTGAAAAAGAAAGAAAGAGAGAGAGAGAGAGAGAGAGAGAGAGAGAGAGAGAGAGAGAGAGAGAGAGAGAGAGAGAGA